>JAOTRH010080945.1:0-17195 GCA_034768845.1 Heliamphora exappendiculata
GGGGTGGTCATGGATGGGGGAACTTCTTGCTGATAGCCTCAGAATTACGAGTACAATGCAAAGGGAAACGTACCATCATGTATAGCCTTATCTCCTATCGAGAATTTGTTAGCAGGTCTTAACAGTTAACAATTTTCCAACTCAAGCTCCATGTCTCCTAATGTGACCTTATCCAGCAAGTTGGTTGCTTATAGAACCTTGCTGAGGATGATTATGGAACATTGTATATCAGAGTTTGTTCAATCCTTTTTAATAAGATATATATAACTTGTGCTCACTTGTTCATTTACTTTAGAAGCATGGGTTATTGTGTTATTAAATCAGTTGTTGTAGTTGATAAAAAATGAAGAGGTAAGTTTCTAACAGCTCCACTACCCAAATGTCTTGCTTGTTCTTTTTCCCGTATTCACTTGTTTCAAAAAATCTAACCAGATTGGCGGTGCGTGCATGTTGATTTAAGTCCATTGACAGGTGCATGTTGATTTAAGTCCATTGACAGATTATGCGGAAAGAGTACACTCTTTCTAATACCATCAGACTTACTAGTGCAATACAAGGGGCAATGTGTGATCATGTATAGCCTTTTCTCCAGTGGGGAATGAAGTGTCTTTCTGTCAATTAACGTAATCTATTTTCAACACGAGTTTGTTGCCAACTCATATAGCATAACAAACCTGTTTGTAGCTTTTAGGAATAATAGTTATTGGGCACATCCATTGATAAACCAGAATCATTTGTTTAATAGGTTAAATCTCATTTTACAGCTACAAGAAGCTTTTGATAAAACATTTCCTTTTAAGGATTCCTCTTGCATCCTAAATTAAGTGAGGGGTAATACCTGAACAATCTGCTTTGCAGTATGCACTTCTTTTTTTCATGAAATATAATATATAGTTATCATATCACAGGTGTTGGTAAAACTTAATTAAAACATGAGAATTTAGATGGCCAGAGACTTATTAAATCAATTACCCTTTAAAACAGCATTTGGATGTGGAGTGATTCATGAGTTACTTTTCAACACAGTATTTATATTGTTGACCTATTTAGAGCATCTCCAACCCATTCTTCATACCTCCATTTAGAGGATCATTGTCCTCTAGCCCATGCTCTTAAACCATTTTCTATTTGATGAATTGGGTTTTGAACATTTGACACTCTGTATTTGGAGTGTCAAAAAAGAATAGAGAATCATTCTCTAAACATAGACTAGTAAAACCTTTAATTTGTACATTTATATTTTATAAGTTGAGTATTACTTGAAACATATTCACGATACCATTAAAAAGAGACCACTATTGAATATACTTCCAAAATCTAAAACAAATAATAATTTTCATATTGGAGGTTAAGTGAAAACTATTTCAGTTTTAAAGAGAAACGAATGATGGTTTAAAAAAATATAGTAATGTGGTTCGAATTTGCATCAATAGTATAGTTTTCCATAATCACCTTTTGAATAAAAAAATTAAAAAAATATTATTTTATCCTCTTAAATAGAGTATTGGGTTGGAGATGCTCTTACTATGCTTCAATCCAGATCCTTTGATTTTGTTCTCTAAATATTGCTTGTGAACTGATATTCTTTCTTTACTTGAACTTTTCTTTTGGGTGGATTGGGGGAAGGGAGGGGAGTAATTATTGTGCATAATCTAGTTTGAATATTTTAGCAATTGTGACCCTATTCCAGAAGAGCAAGAGCAACAATTTCCACATTTTTATGTCTCTGATATCATCATCTCTCTTCTCATAAACATATGTATATTCTGCCGCAAATTATTCTTTATAATGTTATGGTAGTTTTATTCAAGGGTTTGAATCTCTTCAATCTCTGTGCAGATATCTGCAAGGGAAGCAAGATTGGAGTTTGCTATGGCAGAAATGCCGACGACCTTCCCACACCAGATAAGGTAGCACAGTTGGTTCAACTTCACAACATCAAGTTCTTGAGGATATACGATTCCAATATCCAGGTTCTTAAGGCCTTTGCAAACATGGGAGTCGAGCTTATGGTTGGGATTTCAAATTCAGACCTGTTGCCGTTCTCCCAGTTCCAATCCAATGCCGACACCTGGTTAAAGAACAACATCCTCCCTTACTATCCGGCCACAAAGATCACACACATAACTGTAGGTGCCGAGGTCACTGAAGCCCCCGACAACGTGTCTGCCCTAGTAGTACCTGCCATGCAAAATGTTTTCACAGCTCTGAGAAAAGCTGGTTTGCATCGGAAGATTAAAGTTTCAAGTACCCATTCTCTAGGTGTTTTGTCTCGATCATTTCCACCTTCTGCGGGGGCTTTTAACAGCAGCCACGCATTCTTTCTTAAACCCATGTTGGAATTTCTTGCTGATAACGAGTCACCATTCATGGTTGACATTTATCCTTACTATGCTTATAGAGATTCCGCTAATAAGGTGTCTCTAGATTATGCGCTATTTGAGTCATCCTCCGAGGTTATTGACCCTAATACTGGTTTGCTCTACACCAACATGTTCGATGCACAGATTGACGCTCTCTATTTTGCACTCATGGATCTGAACTTCAGAACAATCAAGATTTTGGTTACTGAGACGGGCTGGCCTTCCAAGGGATCTGCCAAAGAGACCGCTGCAGCTCCCGATAATGCCCAGACTTACAACGCCAATCTGATTCGCCATGTCATTAACAATGTTGGTACCCCTGCAAAAGCCGGGGAGGAGCTAGACGTCTATATTTTTTCGTTGTTCAATGAGAATAGGAAACCGGGTTTGGAATCTGAGAGGAATTGGGGATTGTTTTATCCAGATGAAACAAGTGTGTACAACCTTGATTTTACTGGAAAAGGTGCCATGGACATTACTACAACACAGGCAAATGTAACCAGTTCAAATGGAACATCGTGGTGCATTGCTTCATCAACTGCTTCTGAAGCTGATTTACAGAGTGCATTGAATTGGGCTTGTGGTCCTGGGAACGTGGACTGCTCGGCTATTCAGCCTAGTCAGCCGTGTTTTGAGCCAGATAATCTAGTGTCACATGCATCCTACGCATTCAACAGTTTTTACCAGCAAAATGGCGCCACTGATATTGCTTGCCGTTTTGGAGGAAACGGGGTTAGAACAAATAAGAACCCAAGTTAGTATAGTATACTAAGAACCTAAGTTTTTTTTCCTTTCTATTTTTCACATAGACATGATTGGAATGACAAGGGCAAGTCGCAAAGTTAGAACAAATAACAACCGAAGTTAGTATAGTATACTAAGATCCTAACTTTTTTTTCCTTGTTTTATTCTATTTTTCACATAGACGTGATTGGAATGACGAGGGCGAGTCGCGTACATTTTTATGATTGCTTCGGAATACTTTTATATGGAACTGACTAAACAACTTCCTGGCTATTTGTTATGCAGGCTATGACAACTGCTTTTATATGACTGCTGGGTATGTTTATTATCATCTCAGAGAACATTCATTTTTCTTGAAGATTTGAATCGCCGTTATTTATAATTCTACTCTACTATCATATACTCAATGCTGGAATTGGTTGTGCAAATTTTACAGGCGCAACAAGACTTCTGCAAGTAATTCAACAGCGACCCCATCTACTTCTTCATATGTTCGAATGGGGTTCTCTTTGTGGATCAACACTTGCCCGCTTTTGGTCTTTCTCCCATTCTTCTGAATATCAGTAAGTAATGTGTAACAGAAACCGCGATTTTGGGACCGACCTATTTCGTGCAAGAAAGAGGTACCAAAGAGGTTGGTGCCTCTACAGAGCCAGGGTAAAGTATATCCTTAAGAGATAATTTTCAGAGTTTTGGGCAAGGTATGTTTAAGGGAGAGTTTTTAGAGTTTCGTGACCAAGGAGGTGACCAAGGAGGTGACCAAGGAGGAGGCGCATCCATTTCGGGCCAATCTTCCTCCTTAGTTTTGTATGATATTAGTATGTGCCGAGTTAGAAAGATGGAATGTCAGACTTAGTCCTTCAATGAGATAATAGGTGTTTATTTATCAATTCTTATTTGCACATATGATTGACAAGCTTCAAGTAGAAATTGATGCATCTCAAATAGCCACTGTGATACATCTCAAATAGATAAGTGCCTCACTTCATAATAATAAGGAGAATACAAAGACAAGACAGTTTTAACTCTGGAAAAAGATCATAATCTTAGTTACTTCTCAATGCCCAAATACTTTTTTGTTCCACAAGGAGTTTGTCACACTTCCAAGTACTTGAACTATTATTTCACTGCAACCATTTCAAAAGCAGGAAAATGGATGTCAGCAGACAAAGAAGGGAAGGAGATTTGCCATTCAAATTTACAAATCAAATCTCACCAAAGTAGTTAAAGACCCTGATCGATGAGATAATCGCCAAGCCTTTCAACAATCATGTTGCACTGTCCCGGTGTCATTGGCTCGTCGTATATACCAATTATCAATGCCAGACTGGTCCTTTTAACAGTGACACCGCCAGGTCCCTGAACCCAGTATAACAAAAAGTTATACCATTTAGAGAAAGAATTCAAAGAGGCTTTAAACTGCAACAATTCAACCTCTATTTTATAATGGTCTAGATCATGGAATGCGTATAGACAACAAATCTACAACATTGATCTGCATAACCATGTTAAACTTACTTTATCTTCATCTGTGAGTCATGCATTGCATAAATAATGTTGAAAAGAAGTATTGAGAACAAAATCAGATGCAAGTTCATCACCTTTTTCCCTCGAATAACGGCTCCGGGTTCCCCTTGGATCACCATGTATTTTGTTCCTCCAAGGTATAAGCCAGTTGGAGCCAGAGTACCCGGCTCATCAAAATCAGTCATCACGGCTGCTATTTCCTCAGGCTTAAACTAGGCAAATTATTAATTACAAGACATTAGTGCAAAATAGAAATATCCACCAAATGTGCTTTTAGTGTTTTGTTTATAGCTTCCAATTCTATATCAACAAACATAAATTTTATTTTGTTAAACTACAAACTTACAATTTTAACCAACATTTGCTACTTCTATTTAAAATCATAATCACATATTTTCATATCTTTCTAGCAATAATCTATAAAGTTGATAAATTTAGTTACACCAAACACACTCAAATTTAAGGTGAACAGTCTCCCAAAATTGGAACACATTGATCACACTCAATAGAAAAATCCAAAACCTAAACACCCAAATGAAAACAGAATTCTTGACCCCCTATGTATTCCTTTTTCCCTTTTAATCTTATATGCCTCAATTATTTAAATTAGATAAAAACTAAGCAAAATTCAACAGAAAAATAAAATCATGTCCTTTTAGCTTCCATTATCATGAAAGTAGATGATAAACACGTGGTTATCAATTGGTAAGTACTATCGGATCCATTTTCGCCAACAAGCCAAATACAAACAGAAGCACAAACAAAAACTGATCGAATAAACTAGATTTGCTAATTCGATTCAATCACCTGTTCGATTAAAACCAGCGCAAACTCCAACCTCCTAACACAATCCACCCGGTCTTTTTAGCTTCAATTATCAAGAAATTAGATGATAAACACGTGGTTATCAAATAGTAGTACTATCAGATCCATTTTCGCCAATAAGCCGAACACAAACAGAAGCACAAACAAAAACTGATCGAATAAACTAGCTTTGCTAATTCGATTCAATCACCTATACGATTAAAACCCACGTAAACTTCAACCTCCTACCACAATCCAACCAGTCTTTTTAGCTTCAATTATCATGAAATTAGATGATAAACACGTGGTTATCAATTGGTAGTACTCAGTTCAATTTTTCGCCAATAAACCAAACACAAAGAGAAGCACAAAGTAAAACTGATCAAATAAACTAGATTCGCTCATTCGATTCAATCACCTATTCGATTAAAACCAGCACAAACTCCAACCTCCAAACACAATCCAATCAGATCCATAGCTTTAAGCATCCAACTCCATCACAAAAGTAAATTTCTAGGAATCGAAACAAAGCATTTCCACAAGCAAAAAGGAACGATTCAAAAGGGGGAAGAGAAGTGAATAAAAGCGAAAAAGAAGAACAAAAACCTGAGGGAAGGAAGCGCTCTGGGCCCAGACGCTGCCGTCGTGGCCGATGATGGCGGCGGCGGAAAGGTACTTGCCTTCGATTTCGCACATCAGGTGGTCGTCCACGTACGACTGCCACGACATCTTCGCCGCTTACTCGTTTGATTTCGATGCCTTTTTTCGATGATCTTTTTGTATTTTTCTGTGTGTGTGTGTTTTCAGCTCTCACGTAGATAAGGACTCTGTCCTCGTCTTCAATGGCAGATAGAGGAGAGAGATGGTTGCGTTGAAGCAACGACGCTATTATTATTATTATTATTATTATTATAAGAATTAGTATTATTTATTTTTTTATTTGGCCTGCTTGGAAGGGTTATTTATAAGTTTTGAGAGTGATTTAACAACAATAATTAACTATTATTACACGGTAGCATTAATTTATATTATATGTATTTATAAGTTTAAATAGTGATTACATAATGAGGGACAGATAGAATAATTATTTAAAATTTATAAAATAATATTCTATTTAAATTACTCGATAATATATTTTTACATGTTAAATAAAATTATAATAAAAAAATAATGAATTTTATTAAATACATTAATAATTTTAAAATTAAAACACTAACTAAATTTGCTACAAGAGTATTAAAAATTTGTTCGGATAAATGATATGATAATAAGAGAAAAGCGGTTAATTACATGGAGTCCACATTATTATAGATTGGGACCTTTGTTTTACTCAGAATCTCAAATTTTAACTAGAAACATTTGTTATGTTGAATTCATTGAGTAAATAATCTCTGTAAAAAAATAGGTCAACAATCACTATCTATCTGATCAAAGTGTGTTTATTTTAAAAAAAAAATTAATTGACTTATAATATCTTAAAAATAAACTGTCAAACAGATGTATCTGTATCATATAACTAATAATGTTCGATTGACATAATTTTTTACAAGAATTAATTACTCGATGAGTTCAATATAATAAATAATTTCAATTAAATTTTAAGATTTTAATTAGAATAAATTTAGACTTACAACCTACATTGCTGTGACTGAATCACAACATGTGCCTCAATTCCACATTAATGGAGTATATAGTACGAATATATTAATTGAACATATTACATCAGCATACACGAACGGACGTAATGTTCTCTACCTATAAAATATTTTTTTCATTTAGCCTAATTTATGTAATTTTTGTTTTTTTTTTAGTTTAAAATTTTTTTTTGCCAATTTTTGTTAACTTTTTCAATAGTCTCTATCAATAGAATTAAAAGTAAGTTTATATGATAAAAAAATTTCATTGAAGTTGAAAATAAATAACTTAAAATTTGATCTATTGACTTTTAAAAAAATTAAATTTTTATTTAATATTTTTTAATTTGTCTCAATGAAAAAAAATAGAGAAACATAATAGTGTGACTAAGTAATTAAAGTTTTTTATTAAAAAACAAATAAATCGTTATCATAAATAAGGCCTTTAGCTGTCATTGGTGTCTGAATAACTTGGACGGACTTTGATTTAAAAAAAAAAAAAAAAAAGAATAACTTGGACGAACCTAATGGGCTGAATGGTAAATAATTCTTCTCGTTTGTTGAAAAGTTAAAAAATTAGTTTTTCCCGTTTGACAAAAGATTAATAAGTTAAAAATTAAATAATTAAATAAAAAATATTAATTTTTAGATCACCATATCACATCTCCTATTCCATTTGAAAAGATAATAATATTTTTATATAATTACTTAGTTTAATACAAATATTAACTATATAAAATTATTATAATTAATTATATATAAGAATAATATTATTCAATTTGAGTAAAAAAAAATTACAAATAACTTTTAACTCAAATAATTAATTTTTTATAAATTAACGTAAAAGATTAATATTCAAAATCACTACTTAAATATAAAATTAATGAGTATATATAAGTCAAGACTTTGTCTCACCTTAAAAGTTTAAGAATAACTCAATCGATATACATAAGTCAACATTAGAGTAAGAAAATGACCCCTTAGGCTTAACCAAAAACATTCAGTCGCCGCAGCCACTTGCTCGTTCTACGAATAATTATTCAATATTTTTAGAATAATATTTTATTTAAATTATTAGATGATAAATTTTTACATATAAAATAAAATTAAAACAAAACAATAATGATCCCACCACTAAACAAATTAATAAATATAAAGTTAAAGCACCAATATTCTTGGAACAATACTCTATCCAAATCATTAGATGATAAATTTTTACATGTTAAATAAAATAAAAATAAAAAAATAATGATCCCACTAAATAAACTAATAAATATAAAGTTAGAGCACCATCTAGATTTGTTCTAAGAACATTGAATATTCTTATTACGTCGAGACGGCTCGAGTCCGCATTAGGCTTAAAATCCAAAGAACTTATATTTTTGGAGAATTTTAATTTAAATAAATTTTCAAATTTTAAATTTAAAATTCAATTTTATTTTCGTTAACCCAATGAATCTCTATCTGAACCTTTGGTTTGAACCAAACTGGTTTGAGCCTGTTCAAACATGTGCAAGGAGTGTTCCGAATAGTCCCCAGCAGGGGTATAAATACCCTGTCCACTGCATGTCTTGGCATTCTATTTTTTTTTTCTTCTGCTTTCCTTTGCCTACAAAATAAAGAATTTGAGAGTGCAAAACATTTAGCCCGTTCGTTGTACTTAATAATTATAGTATTTTTTATTTTAAATTTTTATTATTGTATTTTGAAAGATAAGACATCCGTAGTGCGCAATGAATCTGTCATAAAAAAAAAAAAAAAAGTGTCAAACACTACTCTCGATCAACTACAAGTTTATTTGCCTATAAACTTTCTTTTATATTCTTTCTATTTACAGTTTTTGTTTCCAACTTTTTCACAGTATAGTATAATTTCTGATTAACAAAAAATTAGAGATTGATAAGATCTCAGGATATGTTTGATTGTCTATACATAAATTAGAGGATATAAAATATCATCAAACGTAAATGTGAATATAAAGTTCAATAAATATAACATTGAATATATAATACTTAGTTATATGTATATACTGTGTTTTTTTTTTTATAAAAATAAATAGATATTGATAAGGAGATATTGGAATTAAAATGGACCGGTAAACATCAAAAGAAGAAAAAAAAAGGATAAAAAAAACATATAATAGAAACCACTCTGAGTTTATGTTTGGATTGACTTTTAAAAAAAAAAAAAAATTTTTACTTAAAAATCTTCAAAAAAGTTTATTTATTTGACTTTTGTTGATTTTTTAAATATTTTTTTATATTTATTTTTTTATAAAAAAAAATTAATCCAAACATAAGTTGAGTTTTGCTTGTGGTTAATTATCATCAATTTGAGTTTCTAGAATTATTATAAATTTGTTAAGTTATATTTTAAGTTTTCTAAATTATTTAAGATACGACATAAACAGCACATCTTCCCTCTCTAGAGTTCTCAATAATTTGTAGTGCTCTCTTGTGCGAAAAATTATTAGATACTTTTAAAATATTAGGTAGGTAATATTATTATGTGATATTTTTAATAAATAAATAGTCATAATTTACATAACGTGAGCTACTTTTTATCTTATAACTACCTAATAAAAATGAATTATTATATTTTTATCTTAAAATTTATTATTATTATATTAAATATAAGTACCACATAAATTTTCTATATAAAAATCTAACAGCACCGAATAATTACTCCTTGCTTCATAGTTATGGATTGCGAAATAATGTTGCGGGTGAGGAGTTATTGTTCGTTGTCGTTTGTCGGTGGTTTTTTTTAAAATAAAAAAATGTTAAAAAAAGAGCAATAATATTATAAATTTTGATGATTATGGCCCTGCTTGGCTGATTTTATTTATTTACTTATTAATTTATAAGTTAAAAAATAAATTACTTTGTTTGAGTAATTAAATAAGTTAAAAATAAAAAAATAAGTAAATAAGTAAAAGAATTCGTTTGAGTAGCTAAATAAACAAATAAGCTGACTTATAAACAAATAAATAAATAAGTTCATTTGGATAACTTGATTATAAGTAAATAAGTTATAAACCACCAAACGAATTAATTTAAATGAGATTTAATTTATTTACTAATAAATAAATAAATTAATAAATAAATGAACAAAATATATCCAAACATGACCTATATTTAGTACCATATAATAAAAGATCTTAGATAAGTATTTAAAAGTAAATAACAAATTCATAAAACAAACATGTCTAGCATATAAAATAACACAATATCCAAATATCATCACACATGTGAGGTGTTTGGCAAAAGTTTGCTATTAATTTTTATTTTTTTGTTATTAATTTTAATAATAAATTATAACTTTTTTTAAATATTTATAATTTTTATTATAAATTATAATTATTTTTATATTTTATTTTAATTATAAATTAACACTTAAATTTTTTATTATAAATTTTAATTTTAAATTTATTAATTTTAACAATACCAAACAAATTTATTTACTGGAGAGTGGCAGGCTAACGTGGGGCCAATGGTGATCCCGAAGGATCTTCTCTGGACCGCCCGTTGCATTCAATTCGATTGAATTGGTGCAATTCACGTCCGCGTGCTTCATGGAAGCTTCTAATTTTAAATGCAACTATTTCTTTATTTTTCTCAACAACGTAAAGTAAAAAAATAAAAAAATGTCAGTCAAAAAATAGAAAATCGAAAAAAATCCAAATATCACCTTTTTATCCTAAATTAACATCTCTAAAAAAAAGATATATTTTTTTTCTTGCAAAAAAACTCACCTATTAAGCTAGTATATGTTTGGCTTCTCGAGAAACTCAATAACCACACTCTAATTTTTTAAATAAAATAATTATAATATTTTTAATTAAAAAATAATTGTATTCTTAAAAATATAAAAAATCGAATCAATATCTTAAATACTATATTTTAAAAATAAAAAATTAAAACCAATTTTAATTTTAAAATGAAAATAAAAAAATTAAAAAAAAGAAAAAAACTACCTAAACTTGCAAATTATTGTAAACATTCTAACTTTTTTTTTAATAAATAAATAAATTTACTGAAGACTAAATCTTTTAAACATCACAATCAGGGCTTCTTTGCCAAAAGGTTTAAAGATCAATTTTTTATTTTTTATTTTAAAATAAAAAAAACAAAAAAATAAAAAATCTCAAAATCCGAACGCATTTAGCCTTTTAATTTTTTTTTACATAACATAATTTTATATATATTTTAAAAATATCATAACTTTTATTATGCATATTTATTTTTTTATAAAAATTATATTTTTAAAATTTATTCATCAAAATCGATTAAATAAGATCTATAATAAATATAAAATTATATAAAAAAATTAAAAATTTATAATATTTTTTTTAATTAAAATTTTTTTAATTTAAAATGACTTAAAACCAATCTATTCGAGTTACTGTCTTTTAGTTTAAAATCATTCTTATCGTTCAATAAATAAACTTTTTACTTATTTAACTTAAAATAACTTTAAACAAATATTCTAACTTAAAGTAAAATTTCCAAATGAGGTCTAAGTAAGGTCCTGATTGGCAACTTCAATTTTTTGTTTGTCAAAAAGAAAAAAAATTTATTTACTATCACTTTTAAAATATAATAATACTACTCGTTCATAACTTATTTACTACCACTACCAACTATATATAATTGTTAATATTATATATATATATATGTGGGTAAATTTGTTCATTTTAAACAAAAAGTAAAAAATAATAAATTTTTTAATCTAAATAACTAAATTTAAAAAAAATAACTTAAAAATTAAATTAACAAATAATTTATTTTAAATTTAATTTAATTTTTTAATTAAAAACAAAAAAAAAAGCTTTTAACAATGAGGGCCTACATAAATAAGGGTAAATTAAATTAATTTTAGTTAAATGAAGTCGATTACGTTTTTTCTTTTCCAATAAAACGTGGTTAATGAAGATGAGTAAAAGACAAAATTAACCTTGGATTTTTTTTTTCAGACCATTTGAAGATGATTTGACGGTAATTATCTTCTCAATAACCATAATTGGAAAGACATGTATGGTATTTCTTACAAAGATTTGGAAGACCCGGTCAATCAGTTAGGTAGGTGCGCCTATGACGGCATGAGTGAGTGTTAGAGAAAGAGGTTAATGGTTAGAGAGAGAAACCTCGTGTGTTTCATCTTCTCCTTCACTACAAAACAAACCCCAAGCCCTAGAAATTAGCTTCTTGCGGTAAAAAGAAACAACATTTGAACGAGTTCGCTGCAAATTGGGCTTCTAGCAACCCTAATTTAGCTTCTTTCTTGATTTATATACGCTTCAATTCTACGTAAAAGAGGTTCTTCTATAATCGATGGCTTGACTGTATATTCTACTAGTGTTTGGAATTTGGACGAATTCCACTGAATTTGCTTGAGTTTATTTTCTAAATTGGAGGTTTTTATTTGCCCATTACGACCTTTTGCTCGATGTATGTTATTTGATTGATTTATCAAATGGGAAGGGACTCCAAGTATATTTTTTCTGTTGTAACTTGTAACCGAACCCAATTGATATAGCAAGGGACTCCAAGTTGATATCTTTGCTGCTTGATTAACTAGTGAGAAGGGCAAGTAGACTGGATTTCTTTGTACGACGGTGAGTTAAGGAGTTCTAATGAGGTTTAGAAGACCAATTTGGAGGAAGTGTTGAAAGCAATCTGAACATGATTTCCTAGGGATGATGGGATGAGAAAGGGACTGTTCTGTGTTTCTAAACTGTGACCCTAGTAAGTACATAATTTCTCAAAACTGTAACGCTTGTAAGTATATAATTTCTCAAGCAAAGAGTTTCAATTGGAAGCTTATATCTTACTAAACCTTTCCAACTATAACTGTAGCAATTACGAAAAGAGTGTAATAAAAAACCCTCTTAACAGTCTAAAATCAAAATCAAATGCAAATAAGACATTCAACCAAAACAAGGCGTCTCTTTCGAAGCAATATCGTTCATCATGTAAATAACAAAACTATAAACTAAAATTAAGATTTTTACAGTATCAAGTTCAATCATGTGCAAGACAACTCACAGATCAATGATCATTCAGCTAGTGGGGTATCTCCACGATTATGTAGGAGCTCCGTCAAGATGTTTTGAAGTTGGTCAATTTGTTTTTGTTGTGCTTGGTGATGAACATGCAGCTCCTCGAGCTTTCTTTGCAATTTTTCACGTTCTTTTTGTTGCTCCACTCTAAGTACATCCATCTCAAATCTAAGTCGCTGAAGCTCTTCCTCTCATGTTTTTGACTCAGCATCAAGTTTGGAAGAAGAGAAAGAGAGCTTCGAACTTACCCCAAATCCTTTAATATACCCTTTCTTTACTCCTAGCACTGTCCGTGAGATATCCTCCTGCGTCATTATTATTTTTTTACTCCTAGCACTATCCGTGAGATATCCTCTTGCGTCATTATCACTTCAAACTGAAAAGCCTCATCTCGCATATTTAGCATTTGTGCTTGTTATTGATTAAAAAAAAAAGAGAATAATTATTTATATCAGTTAGTCAATAAAAATAATTCATGCATGGTCGCAATTGTTGATTATTTACATGTAACTCACTGCAAATAGGAAGAATTCACTCTTTCGTCTTCTTTGACTCATGGGATTTCTCATAAAAATTATTAAAATTAGGTAACACACCGTCGTTAGTTTCTACCTATTTGTTTTAATTTAAAATAAAATATGATCACTAAACGATAGTGATGACAATATATTACTTTATAAATTATATATATAGACAAAAAAAAAAAATTCTCACCTTGATAGTCATCACGGCCAGAAATGAAACTATCCATTTTGTTGTAGAGATAGCCTTTTGATATTGAATGTAGTGCTTAGGAGTGAATTTGAGTTAACGATTCATGACTAGTAAAATCTCATCAAGTTGGATAGGGTCTATTCGTTTTAAACTTGAGTGCTTTTCACAAAATATATTCTTTCTGTGGTTTTATACTTCTGGTGTTCATGCGTACGTATCTTTCACGACTAATAATACTTTTGAAGTAGTACTTTCAGGGATTACAGGAGCAGGAATTGCTGGGGTTATTCTTATTGCTGGACTGATTTTTGCTAGTCTATAAGCAGGCGGAGCACTTCAAGTGAGTAGCTATTTTTTCTACTTTGGGTTATGGAAGTTTGCGTTTAGGTGTTCTTTGTCTCGGTTAACCTCGGTTCTATGTTGATACCATCTTCTAGCAACTCACTATCTATGTTTTATACCATCTTCTAGCAACTCTCATAATGATCTTTTTTTTTTTATGGTGTCTATTGTATTACTGACTGATCCCATTTGCTCTCCAATTTCTCTTTATATGTATGAATACCCAGATTGGTATCCAGTACAAGAAATGGAGCCCTTAACAACACAGCAAGAAGTGTCATTGTCCTCTGAGGGGTAAAGTTTCAGAGGGGTATGAATACCCACCAATCCATATATATACATCCCTCAGTTTCACATAGGGGTAAAGTTGGAAAAAAAATTCAATACATTGGTGCACACGCATATGCAGTACTGTTGCAGGGGGCAATTTGGAAACCCAAATTTGTTTGACTGATGATATGGTTGGTTTGAATAAGTAATGAATTTTTAAATAGTAAGGGAAAGATGTAATTTGTTTATAAAATTAACTGTAATCGACGAAAACTGAAAAATATAAATAAATTGAAAGGTAATACTAATAAAAATCCATTTCTATTGCTTGCTGGATATGTCTCTTTATCTATCCATCAATCGATCTAATCCATGCAACTATCCAAGGCCACAAATAAAACAAAACGTAGATTTACCCAGTCCCATCAAGAAATAAAAATCTGCTGGTTCCTTTTATGATTCATAAATTCTCTCAGTTAATGCAAAAACCAGCCATCACCCTCCCGTTCTACACCTCTCTGCCTCTCTGGTTTCTGTACTCTCTCTCTCCTTAACTCTCTCCTCTCGCTTTTTCATGGCGATGGGCTCGAACTCCTCGCCTGGGTGTCCACCACCGTCCCGCAAACAAACGACTTCGCCGCCGCCGGAATCCGAAGACAATTCAGCCCACTCCCCGGCACCACCGAACACTCTGGCTGCGGCCGCTGCATCCCCCTTCCCGGAATACAATTCAGCGAGAAATCAAACCCCGCGTTCCGAGACGGCAAATTAGCGCATTCCCGGCTGAATCCAGAGAAGAAATTGTACGCCACGCTCAGATTCTCGAGACTCCTCAGCGAACAAACCATGTCCGGCAGCTCCCCCGACAGCTCGTTGTGCGCGAGATTCAGCACTTCGATCCCGGCCAAACACGACATCGAGTCCGGCAGGTGACCCACCAGCGAGTTGAAGCTCACGTCCAGAACCTGCAAGTCCTGCCACATCCCAACTCCCTCCGGGACGCAGCCGCTCAAGCGGTTGTTCAGAAACAGAATCTCCTTCAACCTCGGCCCCATGTACCCGAAACTGAACGGAATGGGGCCTGAGAAGTTGTTGTTCGCTAAGTTTATGACGGAAGCCGGGGAGTTCCCGAGGTTCGACGGGATTTGGCCGGAGAACTGGTTGTTGTTGAGGAAGATGGCGTCGAGCTTTCTGTCGAATAAGTCGTCGGGAATGGGGCCTGAGAAGTTGTTGTATCTGAGGTCTAAGTAGAGCAGATTCGGAATGAGCAGAGTTTGGGTTGGGAACTGGCCGGAAAAATGGTTGTTGCTGAGGTCAAGTTCGTCGAGGGAGGAGAGATCTCTGAAAGTCTCGGGAACTGTGCCGGAAAATCTGTTGGAGTTGAGGTGAAGAAGAGACATGTCGGTGAGGAGAGAGAGTTCTTTAACCAGAGTTCCTTGGAGGTTTCTATGGTTGAGATCTATACCTGCGACGATTTGTCCCGTTGGGTCACCGAGTTCGTCCTCAGAATCTGGAGCACAGAAAACTCCTGTGTAGGCGCAGACATTTGTTCCCACCCAGGTTTTCAGAATCCCTTCTGGATCGCCTGTGATTGCGGATTTCCATGCCTGAAGAGCAGCGTAAGCGTTGCCGAGATTCGAAACTGAGGAGGACCCAGGTCGCGGCGTTGGATCCGGTGAACTGTTGATTCCTCCACCAATCCAGACAGCTCCGCCGCTGCCGCCTCTCCTACCTCCTCCTCCGCCTCCGGCTCCGCCGCCGCCGCCGCCGCCGCCTGCAACGCTGCCAATGCCGGCTCCAACGCCGCCACTCACAGTAAAATCAGCTTGTGCTGAAACTAGTTGGAGGAGGAGAAGAAAAGGAAGAAGAAGCCAACTGTTCTCCATTTTCTCAGTTGAAGAATCCAAGATGGATAGGTTTTTTTTTTTTTGATGGGTTTCCTGTCCTCGTAAGGCTGGAGAAATATGGTTGCAAATTTGCAGCATTGAAGAGAGAAGATGGTGGCGGTGGGGTTAGTTGCTTTTCAATGTGCTTTCAATTGCAGAATTCAAAAATAAAATAAAACAAAAAAATTACAGAAATTTACTCAGATTTTAAGGCGGGGGTGTAATTTTGGCTGGACCGTCCTGGCCGGCCATGGCTCGAGCAGTCAAGTTTAATCTGGATTCAACGAGCTCGTGTCAAATTTTTATGTTGAGCTGGATTAGGATTTTTTTGTGCAAGCGTTGGCTCAGGTACTAGGTATTTGGGACTCGAGTTTGTACCTTGGGCTCGGATCTAAGACCGGACCACAGGCCGGCCGAATAGGCTTTTAATTTTTTTTTTATTTGTTTAATTTGTTATATAATAGTTATATAAATTTATATTATTAGTTATTATTTATTATTTTATTATTTATTTATTATTATAATGTTATATTTTATTAGTTTTAGTTGATAAATTTATAACGTATTATTAATTTATTACTTTATTTAAATTTATTAGTTTTGATCATTTATAATTTATTATTAGTTATTAAATTTATTATTCTATAAATTTATATTTTATTTGTTTATTAATTTTTAAGTTTATAATTTATAAATTTATTATTACTTTACAAATTTATAGTTTATAACTTTATATTATTAATTTATTATAAATTTAATAATTTATTTTCTATAAGTTTATTGTTAATTTGAAAGCTTATAGTTTATATTATTATAAATTTATAAGTTTATAATGTATTATTATTAATTT
>JAOTRH010080966.1:0-17191 GCA_034768845.1 Heliamphora exappendiculata
GTACTTTATGTGGTGCTTTGTTTGGTGTCTCTAGCATTGTTGAATGGCAATCCATATGATAGACATAAAAAAATAGATCAAAATGAAGCTCAAAAGACCTGAAAATGAAACTGTAGTTTTAAGTTGAAACGTAAATGCAAATTCAAAACCATAGGCTGACAGACAACTAAATTACAGAACCCATTCTGTAAAACATGAGGGGGGAAAAAAAACTAAAAGCATTTGTTTCAACTTTTGACAAATCAATGTACAGAGTGGAGATGCATATCAAAAAAGTACATTCAGGATGCATGCGTACATCAAGCTTTATAAACCTAGAAAGAAGCCAAAATCACAAAGTTACAAGGTAACTCAATTGGTTATCTATAGACAAAGCAACATAAAGTGGTACATTGACAGCAAAAGAAAATCATATTGACAATTATGTAATAGTACAAATGCCATAAACACTAAACCATACCTTTTCTTCTTGGCTCTCCAGCCATGAGATTGTTTTATTCAAATCATCAATAGCCCACTTCTTCACTTTAGAACGAGAGTAACACTCCTTCGCAGGATTAGAGGCTCCTTTCCGCTTTACATGCAAAATGAGTAAGGATACAATTCAGTGCCAAAGACTCACTACGCAAACTTGTAGTTAAACCCTGGAACCTTTTGAAAGAAATGAAATCTGAACAAATTGAAAAAAATGAGTTTTAGCTTCCAACTATGGTGAACGTTCCTACCAAGTTGCTCCATGTGATTCTAATGGCAACAATCTTGGGCATAATTTATACGCCGCTATAACTACAGATCGACTTTGACTTCATGCAAGCAATTTTAGATACCAAAAGATGACCTTGGTAGAAACAACGGTAGTAGACTTTGCATGTGATCCTGTGTCTTTTTGCAACTGAGATTTCCTAGACACAGGAGATTCCAGGTCTGCAAGTAGCCGTTGATCAAGAAAATTAAACATGTTAGTAAGCTCCCAATGCAAAAGAAAATGGCAGCATTTTATCACATGAGGAAACTTAATATGTGGATATTTTCCTTAAATATTAATTCATACTTCACAGGAACTTTGCATCTTAGTTCAAGGAAAAAAAACACCAACAAAAGCATTAATATTGTCATGGCTTAGGATTTTCCAAGCCAACCGTGAGGCACTTACTCAATGCCTCAAGGATTTTTTGGTCTGCGACAATGTGCTCAAAAACTTTTTGTTCTTTGTGTTTTATCCGAGTACTAGATACTTCAACAATATGGCAACATTCAGTTGACAAATTACACACCATAAATAAAGGCAATAGCAGAGCATAACCCCCAGAAAAACCAGTTTTAATATATATAATCTTTGGAAGTTGGGGAGCATGAAGACATCATTCTCAGAGTCCTCCCACATACTAAATGAATGATGCATTAACCAATCAAACTGAAGTCCACATACAGCATGGTCAACACATGGCAAGTCTCGTCACAAAGTAGACAAATTTCAACATATGGCAAGTCTCATAAGTGAGTTGACAAAGTTCACTCTAAATTTCCTTTGGCATTATATGCATATATCTCATGACTCGGTATGGCCACACACAAGGCCGGTTTACACTGACTGTAAGCCAATGAGGCAATGGCATTGTCCTTATATTAACAAATGTCTTTTTTGGTTACCTTTGTATGAAAATCAGGGAAGGGACTGCTTCTTTGATTCTTCTCAAAGAGGCCAGAACTCCGTCAGAATAGCATCTTTTAATTCATGTTCATATTAATGCATTCACTGCAGCTCAAGGGAGGCTCACTCTTATTAGGAGCACCTTATCTAGTCTTCCAACCTACTTTTTGTTGGTGCATCTTATCCCGTTCTTTGTAGCAAGGAGATTGGAAAAAGTTGCGAAGAGACTTCCCGGGGAAGGTTGGGGATGAATTCAGATGTCCATTGGTGAACTGGAGTACGGTATGCACTCTAGTGAAGGAAGAGGATCCTGGTATCCGGAGTTTAATCACTTTCAACACATCCTCTTTGGGGAATTGATTGTGGAGATTCTGCTTCGAGAGAGAATTTGTGGAGGAAGGTAATAGAAAGTATGGATCCATGAGACATGATTGGGGTACTCCATCAGTGGCTATGTCTCATGATTGGGGTACTCCATCCTTTTCGAAAAGTGTGGGATGAGTTTTTCAAGCACATTTTCTTTGAGGTGAGAAATGGTTTTAAAGTGAGCTTCTAGCTGGATGTCTAGTGTGGCGATGACGCTATTTGCTGGTCTTTTTTTGCTACAAATAGAGAGACTGTGGTGGCATATTATTTTCGGAGGGATGCTGACCAGTGTTTTTGGGATATTACTTTGAGAAGAAATGTGAAGGGAAGTCTTGACGCAACGGTAGAGTTGTCGTCAAGTGACCTGGAAGTTACAGGTTCGAGACGTGGAAATAGCCCCTTACAAATGCAAGGTAAGGTTGCGTACTACTGACCCTTTGTGGTCCATCTCTTTTCCCGGACCCTGCATAAGAGTTTAATGCACTGGGCTACCCTTTTACTTTGAGAAGGAATGTGCAGTAGCAGAATTAAGAACCTTTATGATCACAAGACACTAAAGATAGTGGGGAATGGGAAGAATTCTATTACGTGGAGAGAAGATCGATCGGGGTGTTTTACAATTAAATATTTCTACAGGCGTTTGTTGATCGGCAAAGGGACTTATTTCCCTTGAATGAGTGTGGAACACAAATGCTCCTTCTAAGGTAGCTTTTTTTGCTTGGGTGGCTGGTTACACATGGAAAGATCTTGACCATTGATAATCTGGTTCGAAAGAGCATTATCATAACGAACCTATGTTGTCTTTGTAAGGAGGAGGAGGAATCGATTTCTCCTTGTCTAATCCACTGCGTAGTTACCAGGAACTTATGGAGCTTTGCCTTGACGCTCTTTGAAGTGGAGGGGTTGTTTAGGAGGAGGTGAGTGGAGTACTATCAAGTTGGAGGGGAAGGAGAGTTCAGAAGAGAAAGAGAAAGGCACGGGTTCTCTTTCCTCCATGCTTGATGTGGCTCGTATGGTTGGAGAGTAATGGGAGATTTTTTATGGGGATTGAGACCCCGTTACATAGACCGAAGGGTGTGCTTTTTAGTAATTTGTATAGCTGGCTCTTTGAGCATGGTACTCTTTCAGTGGACAAAACAGCGGATTTCATAGATTCTTTGTCTCTTTGAGTTTTGTAATCGTGTTGTTTCCCTTGTTGAAAGGAATTTTTCCCTTTCTGGGAGGCATTCCCTCAATGCCTTGCTATAGAATACTTTTACTTTAAAAAAAAACACACACACACACACACACACATTGCAACTCAAAAATGAGAGAGAGAGAGAGAGACCTTGGCTTGATTCATGAGAAATATTTTGCCTCCGCCATGGTTTTCCAGCATGCATAATGTAACTATCAATGTCAACAAGCTTTTTCTGGCTATAACACTCTGATATCCACTCCTGGGCCAGACAAACTAATGGTTGTCAGATCATTATGGAGTAATATTCACAGGATAAATACACCAAAATGAAATTCACACATCATAGCTCACAAAACGATGGTTTCCAAAGGTACCAAACATTCGAAACTAATAATCCCAATGCCAGCAACTGAAAAAATAAATAGAGAGGACAGTGTATAAAATGAAATGGGGGAAATTTCCCTGAACTAGTGAGAAGTATAAGGCTACCCATGCAAAGCATACAGAAGAAATAACCTGGCAACTATAAAGTATATGTGGATTCTATGCAGCACAAGAACCTACCAAAGAATCCATAATAGAGGTACCTGTTTAGTTAAAGAATTCAACGTCACATTCCATTATCAAGGGAACAATATAAGAGAGACTTCTATAACCTATGCCTTGTCACATAAAAAACTGCATTGCCACATAAATCACTATTACATGACAATCCCCAAACCTTCTACCGCACAAGTACCATTAGGTCTCTGCATTAGAAGAATTTTAAACCTCAATGATGGGAAGGTCTGACATAGCCTATTCTACCTCTCAACTGGACTAGAAATGACACCTTTACATCACATTTATTATTCTCGAAACGCCACCATCTGTCCAAGATCATCCAGAAGATGGCTATTCAGGATTGACTTCAAAATCTTGAAAAGAGTCAGAAACTGCCCGTTTGGTTAGCTATTTTCGAACTAATTTTCACTCTTCATTTTTTGGAAAAGTGAGAAAATCTGTTTCGTTGATTTTTTCCAAAAAATAATTTCAAAAAAAAACTGAGTTCAAAATAAGAGAAAAACAGAAAAAAGTGAGAACTACAAAAACATGTTTTGAGAATTTTGTAATTCAATTTTTTCAACAAATTGAACTGTGGATCCATCGTCGCCTCACATCTTGCCATCAGCATTCACCATCGTCGCCGGTCTCTCATCGTCATCAACGAGCTGCTGTTGTCGTTGTTGTCGGAGCTCTCATCGTCGAAGTTCTCTCGTTTCATGTCGTCAGCGAAGCTCTCATCGTCAGATCTCTCGTCTCGTTTTGTCGACGTCTCGTCGCGAGCAGTCTTCGCCGTCAAAGTCGTCGTCATCGCAAGCTGGTGTGTTTGGCAACAAAAGTCCAAAGGTTCCTCCCCCATTTTCCCCTTCTTCATTGTTCTATTGGGCGCGTAATCTCTGCAACAAAAAGATAAACTCTTCAATTCAATTCACTTCCCTGTCCTCGCGCGAGAAACACCACCGCTGTTACGCTTCAATTCAAAGGTTCCGTTGGTTTACAAATCAAATCTGAGAATGGAATTCACGATAATGTCTAGTCAGATGTGCACGATTGCATTCCGTTAAAGAAACGATTGAATATACTACTAGAAAGTAAATGCCTTTCTGATTTTCCCAACGTTGAATTTGAGAAAGAATGTAGACTCACCCTTCGGATCTAAACTCGCCCATCGGATCTAGACTCGCCTCCATCAACCATCACGCTAGCGTTCTGGCAGGAGCGGCGACTTCCGTTTCTTGATTTGGGACAAGTTAGGGTTAAGGTTAGGGTTTTCAAAAACAATACACCAAACGCAATTTCCTTTTTCAAAATATTATAAAACTATTTCTTAAATTTATTTTTACAAAACAATTTTCAAATAACAATTTTAGAAAATGCAACCAAACGGGCCTTAAACCTTGTCAAATAAGAATTTAAAAAAATGAAATGGCTATCCAACATATTCTGTATCAATCGAATGCACAGGGAATTAGAAATTCCAAGGGAATCTATCTCAAAGTGTTGTGGGGCCATGTTTCCCTAGAGCTGTCCTTACCCCCTTTTCCTATAAAATTCATATGGCCTAGTGGTTTTCTAGTTATTCTACTCTAAGGGCAAGTTCGATCGCATATATGTATGTAGGGATTGGATTATTGATGGGATAAAAGGAGATTTTTTTTTATATATAAAATAAGTAAATGGGATAAAGGGAGATAAGTTATGTTATGGGATAAAAAGGGATAAAGAGATGAGATACAATATTAGATATGACAGGATTATGTGGGATAAGTTATACTATGAGGCCACGTTTGATAATTTGGATGGTATTGGATAAGATTCGAGGGATAAGTAATATTGTGAGTCAACATTTTTTTATATACAAGAGAATTATGGACAACCTTATGTATAATGAAAGTTTTTTGTTTCATGCTCGGTGGCATTAAGCAAGAAGATGTGCCCGATGCGCCAAGCATTAATGATAATGCGGCCGAACAGAGAGCATTTATGAGGGATGTTTAACTGAAATAAGAGCATTAATGAAAGCAGTGTGTCTGTACTGCCTTGCATTAATGACAGCTGGGTTACCCCAAATATCTCAGGCAGGCAGCTGTCTCAGGAGAAAAGGGACTTGGACCAGACCCAAATGGGGAGAGGAGCTTTCCGCCAAGGTAAAGCCTGGAGAAGATGATGCCTTCCCGCCAAAGAGAGCACCGAGATGCATTATAATAAGAGTTCATACGAGCTAAGGTAACACATGAATTTTTCCTTATAGATGCACTGCTAAAATACCTAGAGAATTCTTTATCAAGGGCTTCTCATCACTTCGAGCTTATAGGACAGTTTAGGGATGGCAATTTCCCCTGCCCCGTCCCCGCATGTTCTCGCCCATTTTATACGGGTTTTCCCTGCCCCCGAAAACAAACGGTGTAGGGACGGTATTTACCTTTCCACCTCGTTTTCTCTTGCCCCGTTCCTTATTACATAAAGTAATTTTTAAACAAAAATATTAATACATGTATAATATATATATATATATATATATTCAAAATATTAAAATATTATATTTATCTCTAATTTTTCTTTTCTATTTCTTATATTTTATATTTTTAGTGATATTGATTCATCAACTATTATTTTTTTATTTTTTATATTATTTATAACTCTTATTGATAACACTCTTTTAAACCTTAAAAACTATCCTCGAAATATCTCCGTCCCCGTCCCGCTCTCCGCTACTTTTTCGATTTTTTCCCCGTCCCCCTATCGATCAAATAGGGGATGGGAATGGGAATGGGGATGGGGGAGCTCATGCTCGACTCCGCCCCATTACCATTCCTATAAGATACTAACTTAATTATCAGATGGACTTTTCAGCACAAACCCGTTGGGGTGGTCTCACCCTTTTTGTACTTGTGCAGGAGTGATCCAGTCAAAAAGGTCATCACTGAAGCCTAGTTCTTCCCGTTCTCATCACATATATGGAATCACCCCTGACATTTAGCGTCGTCTGTGGGAAGAACTAGCAAAAACTTCTACGAACTCCATGACGATGTCGCTCAGAGCACTTTTGGCTGGAAACGATGGCCAAACCCGTTGTAGCCAGCTATGCGGCTCCCACCCGAGGAGCCCCGAGGAGAAGTTCCTCCAGCGCCAACCAGAGCACAACTAGGAGAGGTGGCTAGCATGCAAGTCCCCCACCGATGGAGGACGATCTCTCTCGGGAAGCCATGCTCAATACCATAGCGTGGAGATAGTGAAGCTCAGGGCCGCCCTGAAAAACAAGGGGTTGGAGCCCAACCCATGGGGAAAGAGTAAAGCTAATTCGGGGGCAGAAGAACCCTCTGAAAACCTCTTTATCCCACCATCAACCTTAAGAGAGACGAGGCGTGAAGCATATCATTGTGGAATTCGCCACGACACCCCTTACCTCGAGCGAAAGAGAAAGCAGTTATGCCCCCACAAAAAACTTAACTCAGCACAAAATGTCTCGAGAGAGGGAGTAAAGATCATTCAATTCCCACGAGAGCACAAACCTGGGGGAATGACTCTCGAACAAACAACGCATTACTGAGGTACCCAGGGGGCGTGATGAGAGCGAAGGCCACAGCAGCATGGGAGCCCTATTAGAAACCCATAAGGAAGTCTTAGCTACGCCCTTTACCGCATGGATAGAAGCAATGGAACCCCCCTTAAGCTTCTCCCTGCCAAAGTCTCAACTCGTACAACGGGAAACTTGACCCTCACTCACACATCAGTCACTATCGTCAGACGATGATGCTATAGAGTGGAAGCAACGCATTGATGTGCAAAGCATTCCCCTTAAGCTTGGAGAAGGCCAGGCTACGATGGTTCGACAAGCTGCCCGGTGGATCAATTAGGAGCTAGATCGAGCTACCAGCAACCTTCGTAGCTCTTCATCACAAACATGAAGATTTCGAAAGAAATCGACTCGTTGCTCACCTTGAAGAAGGGAAAGAGAGAGCCACTACAGGATTACACCCAGAGATACTGGGAGACTTACAACGACATCAAGCACCGCAATGAAGAGCTCATAGTGAGTTCCCTCAAGCACAACTTGGCTCCAGAAAGTAAGCCCCGAGCCTCTCTGACTAAGAAGCCACCCAAGAATATCTCTAACCCAATGATCAAGCTAGAGCCACATGTCAGAGTCAAGGAAGACACCGCGCAACCGAAGCAAGAGGAAAAAAGGGTTATCCTAGTTCAGCCCACGAAGAAGATGAAGAAAGAGGCTCGACCTCTTGATAAGAATTGGGACCGACATATGCAAAGCTTGGGAGGCAATTAATATAGTCTTCAAGGAGCCGATCTTCCGCATTTGACGTAGCAATGATATCCCCCTCTCCTTAGGTTCTGCCTTCGATTGTTGTTTGTCTCCAAAGTTTTAACTTCAACTTTCTCTCTTTCCAAACTCAAAGGTGTGGAAGAAGATATATACATACACAGATATATGTATATATATTCACCGGGAAAAAAAAAGTTCAACAGACCCCTACTCATGTAGCCAATTGTCCCCCAGCCATGCAGCTCCAACTTTCACAAAAAAAGGAAATACTCATATGTAGCTCCCTACCCTTGCCACACCAGTCCTCTCTTTAAAAAAAAAAATTTAGTCCCGCCACCTTGCTTTCTCTTCAACCACTCTCTTCCTCCTATAGTCTCACCATTGAGGAAGGGCACACATCCCCATACCTAGTCATGCTTGGTTAATAATTAAAAACGAAAAAAAAGGAGAGAGAGAGAGAGAGGGTGCGGTGTCACTTCCCACGGGGCACCGTCTTGCTTCCCCGCTTGCAAAACTTTGCAACCTTCCATTCTTATGAACTTTTTCTCCAATGAGTTTCACTAAAACGGAGGCAATCATCCCAACACTTTATCCGTTTTCCCTAATTCCAAACATGAAACTAAAAGGGGGGCTGCAAGAGAGAGAGTGTGGAGGCCACACTTTCCCCTCTCCATAGTTTGATGGGATAAAACAAAGAAAGCCACGCCAGCCAATCCTCGTATTTTACGACAGGAGCCTTCTTACATAAAAACGGAAAACACCATTCTACACGCCAAATGATTAGAAAAAGAGATAGCACTCCCGGTCTTGGACCTCGGCAATTAATTATAGGGACTCTTCTTAGTGACAAGTTTGGCCTAAGCGGCAACTCGCCGAGGCGAGCCTAAAAATGTGAAGGTGGTTGAACCTCTCAATTCGACTCGGCCTAATGCATCGGTCTCCCCTCACACCTCGTCTATATTCAAGAAAACTCCCACCTTGCAGTGTCCTTGGCCCACCGGCCACAAGAGCCCTCAAAACACCGAAGCACCTAATCATGCACGATTCGCGCTAGTGGGTGTCAGAGCCAATAAATCATGACTTGTCAGCACTCCTCAATTTCTCTAAGAAAGCTCAAGAACTTGTCATGTTCTCGCTCAAGTGCCTATATAACTCGGAGGAGATCATCTCCATGAAACGACAAGCACATCACCAACTCCAAACCACCAAAGATAACTTTTGGTAAGACGTTCATCACATTCATAGTTCATCATGTGGAGAAGGAATAACAACAATAGGCGGACAAGGAGAAGCCAAGCCCACGCAACCTCCCAACAAGACACTCCTCACTTGATTCAGTATCAAATAGTTACATGGTTTCTAGTACAACCATCGGTTTGCTATTTCCCCCGACTAGACTACCACTGCTTGGTAAGCAACCCCAGAGAATTCCTCCTTCGAAGTGATGCCTACCACGCCGAGAAGATAATAGGAGAGCCCTACCTCCACCAAATGCATATAACCATCACCCAAAGCAAAAGACAAGATGGTCAATCACCAGACCATCTGGTGACCCTATGTCCTATCCTAATAGACCCCTCAACCTACCACCGCAGATCAGGGTGGGTGACGGAGAGAGAAGATTTTATAGAGGAGTCTTCCCTACACCTGCCTCTATCTACCCCGCCGATGAAAGTTCTTATTTGGGGCGTCCAAGGAATCTCCGATTCTCACTTTCTCGGAATTTTTAACTACCTCGCCATGCAGCATAGCCCCCAACTGGTTATTCTCACAAAAACAAAAATAACTAACACAGAAGGGGAAGCCTTTGAAAGACAATGAGATACACGATCATCTACATGGTGGAACCCTTAGGCCCCACTCATTTGGAACGATCTCAAAATTGAATGCAATGTTCTCTAAAATAACAAGGCAAACCGTGAAAGGATCCAAGCATTCGTTCATGTTTCTCCCAGACTGCCAATAGAATAAAACAAGAACTCTACTTTGTAATCTGTCTTTCACATAAAAAAAAATCGCCAATGTTTCAAAAATAAATCGCCACAATAAAATATGCACACATACATTCATAAATGCACATATACATGGTGCATTAATGTGGGTATCTAACTAACCTCACCTCCAGGCAAATAAGTGTTGGCCTAACAAGGTTTCAACCCGTTTTGATGATAACAAATCAAAATTTCTAATTGTGCAAATTGATTGTGTTTACAGGAATTCAATATCATAAGCACAATTGAAAATGCAAAATGAAAGCCATGAAGCATGAAGAACATATTCAAATGGCTACAATCCATAGAGCACTTGAAGACTAAGAGAAAGGGCTTGAAATTTTTTTAAGTATAAATGCACTAGGACCTATGTAAGTTCACATACCATTGGTTATATTTGTGAAAACTCATAGGTGACCTTAGTTGGACCCTAGATGCTTAATATTTCATAGAAAATCATTTTCAAAGTATAAAACGTGTTTTAAAATGTTTCAAAAGAAGTTCGGCCAAAAATATGCAAAAAATATGTGAAGAAAATTGACATACCTTCAGTATTTTGGTCATAACTTTTTGTACAAAATGAATTTTGTTATGAGATTGGAACCATTGGAAAGTAGACTTTCGGGGCTTCAATTTGAACACAAGAATAACCCTATTCGGAGTTCGGATGAAGGAATTATGCTCGTTTAAAGTCAGTACAATAGAGCAGTCGAGTTCAATTGACTGAACTACCTATTTCAGGTGACTGAATGTATTCAGTCAACGGAACCTCCCAAGTCAGTCGACTAAGTTGACGAATTTTTAAATTTGGGTTGCAACGGCTAATTTAAAAATTCCTTATTTAGCCTAACGGAGTTCAGATTTTTTGCCTATAAATACAGCTTTTGAGTTCTAAAAACTGTAGGAATAAACCCTCAATCATACTCTCTCATATACATTCATTTTGTGCTTCAAATCTTTGATTCTTTGTTCATATTTTGAGAGAAAACCTTAGAAATTCTTCATTGAGCTTTCACTTATATATCATTTGGAGTGAACATTAGTGTGCTTCATCTTGTACTCATTTGCTCGTTGAAGGAGCTGATTCTTGTACAATTTATATTGTATTCTTATTGTACATGAGAATGTGATTTCTTAAGAGAAGCATCTTCGCCTATTGAAGGAGAGAGGTAGCTCCGCTTACAAGGAGGAATTGTACTTGAAAATGGGACATTCTCAAGAGAGATTACTCCACCTATAATAAGAAGAGAGGCTGCTCCGCCTACTTAAGGAGTGACTAGTGGAATCCTCACAGCGGTGTGCTTGAGGTAAGGACATATGCCTGAGTGCAAAACCTTGTAAATCTCGGTGTCATACCTCTCTAACTCTATTTCTTTAATTTTCACACTTTAAATTCCATATCTACTTAAAATTGTATGTTAGAGAATACTTGAGATTACATGTGGATGTTTGGGATAGCATGAATTAAATTAATCAAACTTGGCATAAATTTTTTTATCCCAATTCACCCCCTCTTGGGATTGCACCAACTCTTCAATTGGTATCAGAGCAGGTCATATTTTTCTTAAAAAGATTTTTGTGCAAAGATTCTATGGCTTCAACTAGTGCATCTCCTTTTGGTGAAAGACAATCGTCCACTCGACCTCTTTTATTTTGTGGCATGCATTACACTTTTTGGAAACAAAGAATGAGAATTTTTATTCAAACTATGAATTGGCATGCTTGGCAAATTATAGTAAATGGAGATTACGTTCCCATGAAATTAGTTGATGAAAATAAAATTTCTAAATTTGATCATGAATTGGATAATAATGACATAAAACTATTGCAAATAAATTCTAGTGCTATTAATGCTTTATATTGTGCTTCAGATGCAAATGAATACAATAGAATTATGACTTGCATAGTGCAAAAAAAATTTGAACAAAATTAAAAATTACATACGAAGGAACACAAGATGTTAAGGATTCTAGAATAGATAGATTAACAAGTGAATATCAATCGTTTAAGATGCATGCATATGAATCTATTTCAGACATATATACTCGTTTCACTCATATCATTAATTCTTTAAATGCTTTTAGAAAGACTTACCCCTCTTATGAATTTTTAAGAAAAGTGCCTAGGGGTTTGCCACCGGCTTGGGAAGTAAAGGCAACGGCCATCACGAAAGCTAGGGACTTAAAGAAGATGACCTTGGATGAACTCATCGGATCACTCATTACCTATGAGATGGCAATCAATGATAGAGCAAATGAGCTCAACAAAGGGAAAATGGTCTTCAAAGCTTCCAATGAGAACTCAAGTGATGAAGAGGATAAAGATCTTGATATAGAATTCATCTCTAGAAAGCTTGAAAATTTCTTAAAGAAGGACAAGAAGCTTGCAAGAAAATTCGAAGAAGAAGAAAGCAAAAAGGAAAGATTCTAAAAAGAAGAAGAAGAAAGCCATCACATGGGATGAAATTGACTCAAGCACTTCAAATGAGGATTCATGCAATGAGAAGGTATCAAATATTTTCTTTATGACTTATATTGATGATAAGGCAAATTCTAATCCTACATGTAGTTCAAATGAATTAAATTCTTGTAGTGATGAATCATGTGATAAATCTTTGCCTACATATGAAGAACTTCAAAAAGAGTTATATAGTTTACATAAATATTTTTTGAAGTTAGGCAAGAAAAATGCTTCTTTGAAAATGAAAATTGAAAATTTCTCAAATGAACTTATTGAGTTGAAATCATCAAATAAGATTTTTGAAAATGAGCATAAAATTGAAATTTCCATGTTGGAAGAAGAAAATAACAATTTAAGAAATGAGCTTAAAAGCATAAAATTATCCTCCTGTAGTGAAAATAAGATAATGAATTTAAAGAAAAAAATTAAGGACATGGAAGCTTCCTCAAGTAGTAATTACTCTAAAAATATTCATGCTAAAACTATTTGTTTATATTGTATGAAAAATGGTCATATTAGGTATACTTGCCCTTATAGAGGAAGAAGAGGTCTTGACAAAAATATCATTTGGAAAGTGAAGGATATTTCGAATACTAACCCCTATAGACCCAAGAAAGTATGGGTACCAAAAGATTCCACCTAAATTTGTTTTGTAGGTACTTGGATGCCTCCACTCAAGCGAACAAGTAAATCATAGAAAGTGAAAGCCCAAAGCACTTATGGGATGCCGAGTCAAGCTTCAAAATGGAATATTGCTTGGGATTTGACAAAATTAGTAAGAAAGTGGTCAATAAAAACTCCTATGGTATAATCTTGCCTATCTACTTTAATATTTACTTTTGTATCACTTTTGGTATCATGACTATGTGCTCTTAATGTCCATCACTAGTTTGTCATAAATGATTATGAAACATGACTCCTTGTATGAAAAATGGATAAATATCATTTTGAAAGTCATTAATATGTAAATTAGATAGTAAACATCTTTGTTGAAAACATCCTTAATTCACAATATGTGCTCTGCCTCAGAGAAAATTCTTTCACGCACTATTATTTTTCATATTCAATTGGTATTAGTAACAAATATGCACTTTTGTTTCTCATACTCAATTGGTACAATAATATTTTTCTTGCACATTGATTGTTAAATTGGTATATAAAAAAATATTATCATTGTTCAATCGGTATGGATTGAAAATCTTAAGCGTTTGAAATTAATGGGTTCAATAGATCAAACAAAATAAATATGGCATTGTTGCCCTAATTCTAAGCTAAATTGGTGGCACAAGGTTTCAACCTATGCACCAATAGGTACTATGGAAGCCATTTGCATATTATTTGTCCATGCTTTACAATTGATGTTGTTTTGACACTTTAAAAGAGCTTTCATGAAAAGTTTTAAATGAAAACATCTTATCTTTACTTTTGGTGTAAAAATGAAATTTTTCGATGGTTTTATAAGAAATCGAGGGAGATTGCTTAATGAATGAATTTTATTATTATGTTTCTATTTTTTGATAATATCAAAAGGGGGAGAATGCTTGGAGAAAAATGTATATCATTTTCGCATTCCTTTTAATATATCAAAAAGGGGGAGAGTTTATATAGCCATGTTTAAGTACGCTTAATTAAATATCTTTGTAGAAGTGAATATCTTTGTAGAATTTAAATATGTTAAATTGCTCATGTATGTCATATTGAAAATTAAATCATGGAAATGTAGTTTATCACGTCCATTGGTCAACATGTGCTAAAATGTCTATCACTTGAAATTTCAAAATCCATGAATTAATTGCGTTAAATTTTTTAAATCTTGGTTATATGCATATTGTAAGGGGGAGCCTTGTAAAGGCAACCTTATTTTGCTCTTTGTTTGTCATCATAAAAAATGGAAAGATTGTTGGCGTGATCAGGTTTCAACCAGTTTTGATGATAAAAACCAAAACTTCTAATTGTGCAAATTGAGTATGTTCACATGAATTCAATGTCATAAGCACAATTGAAAATGCAAAATGAAAGTGATGAAGTATGAAAAACATATTCAAATGGCTACAATCCATGGAGCACTTGAAGACGAAGAGAAATGGCTTGAAAATTTTCCAAGTGTAAATGCACTAGAACCTATGTAAGTTCACATACCATTTGTTATATTTGTGAAAGCTCATAGGTGACCTTGGTTGGACCCTAGGTGCTTAATATTTCATAGAAATCATTTTCAAAGTATAAAATGTGTTTTAAAATGTTTCAAAAGAAGTTCGGCCAAAAATATGCAAAAAGTGTGAAGAAAATTGACATACCTTCAATATTTTGGTCATAACTTCTTGTACAAAATGAATTTTGTTACGAGGTTGAAACCATTGGAAAGTAGACTTCCGAGACTTCAATTTGGACACAAAAATGACCATATTCGAAGTTCGGATGAAGGAGTAATACTCGTTTAAAGTCAGGACAACAAAGCAGTCGAGTTCAGTCAACTGAACTACCTATTTCAAGCGACTAAATGTATTCAGTCGACGCAATCTCCCAAGTCAATTGACTGAGTTGACGAATTTTTGACTTTGGGCTGCAACGGCTAATTCAAAAGTTCTTTATTTAGCCCAACGGCTAGTTCAGATTTTTGGCCTATAAATACAGCCTTTGAGCTCTGGAAAATGTAGGAATAAGCCCTCAATCATACTCTCTCATAGACATTCATTTTGTGCTTCAAATCTTTGATTCTTTGTTCATATTTTGAGAGAAAACCTTAGAAATTCTTCATTAAGCTTTCACTTATATATCCTTTGGAGTGAACATTAGTGTTCTTCATCTTGTACTCATTTGCTCGCTGAAGGAGCTTATTCTTGTACAATTTTTATTGTATTCTTGTTGTACTTGAGAAGGTGACTTCTCAAGAGAGACGTCTCCGCCTATTGAATAAGAGAGGTAGCTCTGCTTACAAGGAGGGATTATACTTCAAAAGAGGACATTCTCAAGAGAGGCTACTCTGCCTGTAATAAGGAGAGAGGCTGCTCCGCTTACTTAAGGAGTGACTAATGGAGTCCTCACAGCGGTGTGCTTGAGGTAAGGACGTAAGCCTGAGTGCCAAACCTTATAAATCTCGGTGTCGTATCTCTGTAACTCTATTTCTTTAATTTTCGCACTTTAAATTCCACATCTACTTAAAATTGTATGTTAGAGAATACTTGAGATTACGTGTGGATGTTTGAAATTGCATAAATTAAATTAGTCAAACTTGGCATAAATTTTTTTATCCCAATTCACCCCCCTCTTGGGATTGCACCAACTCTTCAGTAAGTTGTTGGGCCAATCTCCTCATCTCTGGACAAGTAGGTTGTCGCGCCAATCTCCTCGCCTCCGGGCAAGTAGGCTATCAGGTTAATCTCCTCCCCTCCGAGACCTCCAGGCAAGTAAGGCCGTCGGGCCAACCTCTTCCGTGCAAATGGGTCGGCCCATAGCATCTCTAATATCAACCCGTCTTAGGCTAGGAGTAGGGCCTATGCACCTCTCCACTCAGAAACAAAAGAAGCACATGGTTTGGAGGCTAAAACTCTAGAGTTTGTCAATGGAGTAGTCTCCGTGCAACTTCATCTGACTGGTCATAAAGAGAGAGTGATACATGATCAAGACACAGAGCTCTCACGGACTTAGGAGCTAGCTAGCATATAGCTGACCAAACTTGCAAACGGTATGATACATCGTATGATACTCCATCAGCATATCATACGGACCATCAAAGCTAGAAGATCATATCCGCAGAACCAATGGTAGATGGGGCACCTGTCGTCCTTAATGATCTTGAAGATACAGGTGTCCTCTCCACATCACCTATAAATGAGTTCACTACAGTCCTCCAGAACACATCATCTCTCTACAAGACTGAACTTCTCTATACCTCAGATTGCTCTCCACTACCGCTCTCTCTCTCTCTCTAAGGCTGCCCTAAACTCTCATCTCCTCTACTTCCGGCGCCCTCAAGCCATCGTAATGCACTCTATCATCCTAGACTTCACTACTCCAGTCCACGCAAAAACCCTACGCCTACAATTCCAATACATTTTATATCTATCTCTATATCTGAATGTACTCTATATCCGTTAATTTATCTCTGAACAAACAAACGGGCCCTTAGTGACACAAGGGAGACTAGAAGGGCCAGAAACAATAATGTTTAGAAAAGCTTGAGAGTTTCTCGCGAGCTTTCATAGTGATGTGACGTTTGATATTAAGAGTAATGCATATATACATACATTAAATGTACATATAGCGCCAAGGATTCATAAATGAAACAAAGGACAAGGTCAATAATGGTAGAAAATCAAATGTTCAGGATAAAATTGGTATTAAAACTATCTTTTATTTAAACCATGTCTTGACTCCAGGGAAGTCAATTTCAAAAGCTACCCAGGTTAGCATCTCCTAGACCGGCTTTCAATGTATAGGATTCTTCCAAAGCCCATCTGCATAAATTAACTAAAAGCCCAATTTTAATCTACAAGTCCTAGTGGGCTGTAAAATCCTTTTGAAAAGCTACTCAAACACTTCCTTAACTTCCGAAACGATTGAAGAAACAGGTAAAATGTTGGAAAGGTATGATAAGATATGTAACGTTTTCTTGAAGTTGATAGGAGATGTGTGTTGCGAGATGGATTTACAGGTACACTTGTAAGTCTCTACTATAGTCGAATTGTATCCAACAAATTGTTCTAAAATTGGCAACT
>JAOTRH010080987.1:0-17190 GCA_034768845.1 Heliamphora exappendiculata
GAGGGGGTGGAAGAGGGGAGAGTGTGCTTGGGGAGGTTGATTGGGTATTAAGAATTTAAGCATTTTAATAAAACTCTGTTAGGGAAATGGTAGTGGAGTTGCGTGGTTTAAGAGGGTTGCTTATGGAGGAGGGTGGCCCAAAGCAACATCTTTTCTATGGTTTGTATGGTTTGTGACAGGTTCTTACGAAGTTGAATAGTGGAACAACATTAGGAAAGAACATCAAAACTTCTTTAGATTTGTCATGTTTTTGGTTGGGATCCTTGGGAATGGGAGAATGATTAAATTATGGCACAATGTATAGGGTGGATAGGTTTCTTTATCGATGGTGTTGCAAGATTCATTTTCTATTGTTGTCAACAAAGATGTTGACATGTTGTGGTGGGACATTATTTGTGCATTACTAATATTGGAGTTATATGTGCCTCTCTTTAGTCAAACCACTAAAGATTGGAGTTGCAAATGGTGGATGACTTTTTTAGTTTTTTTTTTCGATTTCTTTTTTTCAAAATGGAGTTTTGTAGGAGTTAGGAGGATTGGATGGATAGTTCGGAGGATTGGGTGACCAGCGATTTTATATAGGATATAATGTTGAGCTATTAAGAAATATCACGTAAATAAAATGAATGTTATAATAATGAGAATGTTAACGTGGATATATAGTAAGAATAGAAAAAATAAAATTAAGAATGAAAAAATTCATAGAATGATAGGAGTTACACTAATTGAGGAAAAATTAAAAAAAAATAAATTAAAGTGATTTGGATACATGCAACGTAGGCAGTTAATGTAGTAGTAAGATAAAGTGACAAGATCATAAGTAATAAAAACATTAGGGAGAGGGGTAGACCTAAATGGACATGAGATACCGTATTAAGAAAATATATGAATTTATTAAAATTAACTGAAGATATGGTTCTTGACAGAGTAGAATGCCGTAAAAGAATTCATGTAGCCAACCCCAATTGATTGGGACAAAGGTTTAGTTTGATTTGGTTTGTGTTTGGGAAGTATGGGTTCCTAGAATGGTAGTTTTTTTTTCTGTTTATTTTCTCTTATAATGTCAGGTTTGGCTCGATTCTAACCACTCACAATTTGGCCAGAGAGATAGAATGTTTCTGAGTTAGTATTGCTTGTATCAAAGAGTGGAGGCTTTTACATTTTGATCCAGTTATCGAGTTATGGAGTGTATTTGTCTTTGTACTAGAGGGAAGGGGTTCTTAACTAACTGGAGAATGTTGAAGATAGTGTCTTAGGGGGATAGCTCATTCGAGTTCGATGAAGATCCATTAGACGTTTGCGGCAGGCAACACTTGGCTGTGGTGGAAAGAGGAAGAAGCCGTTGCCAATCAATTTCTCACATTGGGTTCGAAATCTTGTGGATGGTGGAGAAGTTTCAAAAGGCATCTTCGAGAATACGCAAGTTAGGGTTTTTTTAGGAATTTGAGAAGAGGTTGTAGAGTGTTGTCAATATGATGTCAAGGGACCTCTCAAAGATGGGTGATTGTGGTGACCAGAAGTCGAAGGTAATTTATAAGTATACTAGATCCTTCCATAGGGATGAAGTGGAAAGACAAGTAGTAAAAATACCTTTTTAGGCTAGAAATGTAACAGAAAGAGATGCTTGTAAAATGCTTCATATTGAAGAAACATATATTACTCTTCCTTGGACACAACCATAGTCTTTTTCTTAATTTGAGTGAAAAATAAAAGAGAATCAACATGGTCGAATGCCACAATATTAATAAATCGAGGTTTACTAACTAGATCCCAACATGATTGACGCCGAATATGAAGGGTTATCTATAATTTTATTTTAATTATTTGTTATTTTATTTTATTTTATTAATTAAAATTTTATTTAGTTTAAGATTTTAGATATCTTTTAAATAAGATTTTATTTTTATTTCTTTTCGTTAAGATTTTAAATTATATTATTGAGATTTTATTTTAATTCATTAATATTTTAATTTTTTTTAAATTAGAATTTTAAATTTATAAATAAGATGCTAAAATAATATATTAAGGAAAGTTGAATTAATAAAAGATTAAATTTTAAAATTATGGTTAGGGTTTCAACCCAGCGCTACCTATCTATTATTCTCATCCGCTCCACGTTGTGCATCAATTGCTATTAGAGTTTAAGTTCAAGATTACACGTCTCCTTCTTCTTCTCCTTCTTCGACGCATTTTTGCAGCCAAAAAAACTCCTACTGCCATTCTTCCCAAATTGGCGCTAGTCGTCAACCATCAACACCTTGTGCCGCCACCACCAGTCGCCGCCGCCACCACCTGCCATCATTTCCTTCCCCGTCACCTCCATCGGCACCAATGATCTCCAAGGTCGCCACTACCACCATCCTCCTCCTCGACCTCTCCTTTTCCCTCGCCAAACCCTAGCCACCGATCTCTCATTCTCTCCATTTGCCCATCGCGCAGACACTCCTTTGAGTCGCGGTCTTTTTGCGGAATGCCTAGTTCTTCTCACCATCCTTCCTCGTCGAAACCCTCGTCACGGGTCTCTCCTTCCTTTATCCCTCGCACTGTCGACGCCACAGCTGGCGCCTCCGTGCTCTGCCACCATTAGGAAATCTCTTGCGAAACACTTAGGTCTCCTCACCACCCTTCCTCGTCAAAACCCTCGTCATCTCTCCTTCCTCCGTCCCTCATGCTGTCGACCACACAGCCGGTGCCTTCGTGCGCCGTCACCACCAGGAAATCTCTGTAAAAAACCCTAGGGGTTCCTCTTTCTCTCTCTCGCGTAGGATGTGAGGAGGAAGACACCCACGATCCGATCCCATTCCAACCCGACCCGACCCAGCCTTTAAAAAAATTCTGAGACTTACCCAGCCCATTATTCTTTCTTTCCTTAAAATCCAGCCAACTAAATCAAACCCATTTGACTTTTTTAAAAATCGACCCACATAATAAACCCCAAGCCCATTACCTATTTCTTTAAAAATCAGCCCTTTACTCTTTTTGTTTTAAAACCGGCCCAAATTATCCTAGCCCAACCCAAGCCCAAATACTAGAACAACCCATTTTACTTTTTTCAAATAAAGAAAAAAACCAGCCCAAGTCCTTTTTCAACCCGTCCAATTGAGAAGGAAAAAAAACAGCTCAGCCCAATTTTTTTTTTAAACTATTAAAAAAAAGTTTTTCGTACATATTTTGGCCTTTTTCTTGTGCACACTTTTGTTGGAGTGGCCACACAAATAATTTTCATAACTTTCTTGGATGTGCTAATAGAGTTTGTAAAATTATTATTGATAGAGGATATGTAATGAATGCTATATTCGCATCAGACATTCTAAAAATAAAATTACTATCTGAACCACACTTGCAACCTTATCAATTATTTTAGAATGATAACACACATCTTTGAGTCTCTCAAAGGTGTATGGTTTCTATTTAGATGGGTGACTATTTTGATGAGGTTTGGTGTAAAATACTTCCCATTACTACTATACAAGTGTTATTTGGTCTTCTATGGATCACTGACTTTTGTGCCACTTATAATAAGGAAGATAATCCTTTTAGCTTCATATGTAATAACAAAATTATTTTGTTGAAACTTACAATTTCAAAAGACGGAGTGTCAATTTAGCAGTTTCCTACTTCGATGCCTACTTAGTAACCTTGACCCATTTTGGACCAAAACAAGTAGAATATAAAATATTCAAACACATAAATTTCAATTATACTTTACTTCTAAAGTAGTGGCCGATGGGGTGAATCTCAAATCAATTTTCCTTTTCACCGGATCTCTAGAGTCTCTGTACCTCCCCTCCCCTCCACTCCAAAAAAATTAAATAAATAAATAAATAAAATGAACAGCTACCACTCTCTATTTCTCTCTCCCCCTACCCCCTACCCCCCCAATTGCAAATCCCTCTACCTTTTCTTAAATCTTCCCTTCTTTACTGCTACAACCCTCGAGATAGGAAGTATCGGCGACAAAATCTCACTTCCAAACAAACCATTCTTCTCTCATCCACCCTAACACTAATCCATGCTTCTTATGACATTCCCTACTTTGTCTTAATTCAAGGAAAACCATAATTACAATTAGAGAAGAGGGAGGGGGTAGAAAGTAATGGGGGATGAAAGAAAATGGAAAGCAGATTGGGGTTCACATAGTCTTCCACATGCATTTATATGAATTATAGTCCAATTACAAAAATTTCCCTCCAAGATATAAAATATAAATTAACACTCTCAAGTTGATGTATAAATATAAGTTATGCCCAACTTACATGCAATTGGATAGAACACCTTACTACTGACACCCTTAGTGAATATTTCAGCTAATTGATCCTTAGACTTCACAAATGGCATACAAATCAATGCTTGGTCGGACACGAGACAAGGCATATAAGACCCTTGCTCAGTTTTTCTTTGATGAAGTGTTTTTCGATTTCTATATATTTAGTCTTGTCATGTTGTACAGGATTGTGAGCAATGCTAATGGTAACCTTAATATTACAAAATAATCGCATGGGTCTATAGCTATCAATCCCCAAATCTTCTTGTAACAAGTGGAGCCACATAAGCTTGCAAATATCATAAGCCATTACTCTATATTCGTCTTCTACACTTGGTTTAGCCCACACCAACTTTTTTTTACTTTGCCATGTAACTAAATTTCCTCCTATAAAGGTCCACATCCTACAATTGATTGTTTATCGTCAAAAGAAGTGGAAGCTTCCACACTCAAATGAACATGATTGGAGAATAAGATTTTCTTTTTCTAGGGAAGATTTAAGATATCCCAAAATACAGTACACAATAGCAAGATGTATTGTACGAGAATCATACTTAAACTGACTAACAATCCCATAACACATGCAATATCAAATCTGCTGTGAGATAAGCATACAAATCTTCTAACAAGTTTCTAATACCATCGCATGTCTACTGGCTCTCCAATACCACCACTAAGCCGATGGTTGGCTTTTATGGGTGATTACGTTGATCTACTATCCAATATTCATGTCTCCTCCAGAATGTCAAAAACATACTTCCATTGGGAGATAAAAATGCCCTTAAAAGATTTGGCAACTTGAATCCCGAGAAAGTATTTTAATGATCTCAAATATTTAATCTCAAATTCCTTAACTAGAAGAGTTTTGAGATTAGATACCTTTTCTCCAAAGCATTCTAGTAACCACAATGCATCAATATAGACAATTAAAATGATTACCTTATAAAATCTGCCAATGTCCAAATCTAATCATATCCTTATAAAATCTATGAAACCGAGCTCTGCAGATTGTTTTAACCCATAAAGGGCTTTTTTCAATCTACAACTTTTCCTTTAGTGCCATTAGATGAAAAACCCATTGAGACATCTATATACACTTCTTCCTCCAAGTCACTATGAAGGAATGCATTTTTCACGTCTATCCGTTGAAGAGACCAACCAAAACATGCAACAAAGGAACATAGGGCACAAATAGAGTTCATCTTTGCTATAGGAGCAAAGGTTTCATCATAATCAACACCAATATTATGAATAAAGCCTTTGGTTACTTGTTTTTACTCGTACCTCTCAATCGTAACATCCACTTTTTTGCTTTCACAGTGAACACCCGTTTACAGTCTATATAGTTTCTTTCCTTCCAGAAGAAGTACAAACTCCCAAGTGCCATTTTTCTTTAAAGATTTCATATCCTCTACTATACCCTCTATTCACTTAGGAATAGTGAGAACTTCCTCTTAACTCTATGGAATCAATACAGAAGTAATAGAAGAAGCAAACACACGATATGAAGAAGATAAGGAGTTATATAAATTCAATTTAGATATGGGATATTGAGCACACTTTTCAACTCCTTCTCTAAGAGCAATTGGAAGATTAGCGAGTCAGACACATCACGAGTAGTTCGAGGAACATTACAGTGAATGAATCTGAAATTGGAGTTAGTGGTGACGATTAGCAAGGTGACAGCTCTATCCGTTCAAATCCAGTTACACAACACAGAGGTAATCAGTCCAGTGGTTACAATAACAGTGGAGGAGGTGGTAGTTCTCGAGGTGACCGCAATGGTATTTCCGTGGTAGTCGCAATGGTCGAGGTTAAGGTCTACTTCGTTTGTGTTCTAATTGTGGCTTATCCAATCACAATTATGAGACATTGATGCAGAACATAGAAGGAATGAGAATGATTGATGGGTAGCGCACAAAGGTCGAAACCCTAAGACAATGCCATAGTCTTAAAACTCAACTCTCTATCACTTCAACTCTCATTAATATATCATTTGAACCTCTTATTTATAGGCTTAAAACTCTAATCTAAAAATAAAATTAAAATCTTAAGGAATTAAAATAAAATCTCAATAATATAATTTAGAATCCTAACGAAAGAAAATAAAAATAAAACCTCATTTAAAACATATATAGAATCTTAAACTAAATAAAATTCTAATTAATAAAATAAAATAAAACAATAAGTAATTAAAATAAAATTGTAGATGGTCCTTCATATTTCGCATCATTCTTTTCCACTGAAAAAAAGAACTCGACCTTGAGTTCGCCTTGAAATATTGAACGCATCTATGCCAAATAACCAAATATTTTGAATAAATGAGCCCCCAAAGTTTTGTCCCGTTCCATCTATGCTTGACCTTGAGACGGTTGACAAGATCCACAAAACTTGATTTGACGACTCAATCAAAGCTTCAACGCCAAGAAAATCAATGTGTTTTGTCTTGATGAAGTCTTCCATTGGTGGACATTCAACAGGATGGTACAAGTGGACTGCATCCTTATATTTAAAAGAATATTCATTGGAGGAACCTTTGTTCAACATAGAGGTTGCTAGCTTTTCAAGGGCAGGAGGAGGAATAGATGCATCAGACTGATTTGGAGTAGAAATAAAAATTGAGTTTTGAGATTAGATTGTTACTTTAGAATTTCTCTTCTGTTCTTTTTAGTTATTAGTCCTTTAAATGCTGGCCGTCTGGCATCAGTACCGGTTATTTGGCATTTCAACCAACTAACAGACATGGGTTACCTAAACTGAAAACAGTTTGACCCATTTGACAATCATTTTGATCATCCCATGATTGTGGATCTTAAACTGGAACTTGTGAAGATCTAGTACATGAAGGAACTCAAAACTCATATTAACTTTGTTTCCAAAATTCAGTAGGCAAAATTCATTGATTACAGCCAACAGGGATTTAATTGGGGGATTCCAAAACCATGCATCCCCACCAAGCGAATACACAATACAGGCTCATTCATGAAATAAAAGGGCACGCAAAGTTGTTGCAAAGCTAAACCGTAACTTTGCCCAAACGACTTCTTTTGTTCTCTCTCCACATATTCATGTCCCTTCATAGTTCATGCTTTCACTGAAGAACAACAAGCTCCACAAGTCCGTGCTATTCCCCTTCAACAAGCTTGTACATTTGAAGATTGATTATCACAATGCGAAATTTGTAGAGATATATTCTTCATTTCACAGTAATTTGGCAAGGTCAATAATTGCAAATTTTTCTATCTGGATAAAGCTTCATCACCCTTGATTATTTTTTTATTTTATTTTATTTTTGAGTATCCTAAGTTTGTAGACTTTTATTGTCAAATGGTTTGTTTCAACAAGAAGCCTCTGTGGAGGTTGGTTCACAACAAGATTTAGAGATCGAGTCACAGGTTTTCCATAAAGTCAGTATTTACCAATTTTTCTCTAGATTAATTAAATTTTGTGCATCCTTTCCGTGTTACTTTATGACAGGGCCCATAATACGTGCGCACACGGTTTGAATCAAGCCCGACTGAAGTATGGGCTGGCCTGGGTTGAGCCTGACAGAATTCAAGACCAAAACTATATGCAAATTGGAAGCAAAAAATTAGCTGCTAGGACTTGAATATGATCAGTTGCTGAAGCATTATCATTTCTCTTTGACGTCACTAGAATTATATCATCTTTATGATCTCAAACATGGGCATTGTTCTGGAATGTTCCTTATGTTGGGGTTTAGTTTCTGTCTTCTTGAGGAGCAAAGTTTATGCTGAGAAATTAGCAGCTCTTCTTTAAGGAGTTTTAAGAATTTGACTGTTAATTGTTCATATGATCTTGATTAGTTGTTTTTACATGGATTCCAAAATCATATTAGCTTAACTTCCAAGTTTTGCTTTTTATGTTATGCAAATAGAATGGTTCCAATCAAAACAGTAAAGAAAGGAAAACAATGACACAAGAAACACCAGAACACAAGATATACATAGTTTGGTACTGTGCTTATGTCCACGGCAGAGAGGAAAAAGAAAATTACACTATGATCAACTAGGCTTATGATGTTCAACTCCCTCCCCTCTCCCAACCACCACCACACACACTAACTCTATCTCAGTTATGACAACCCTACCCCGAAATTATATTTATTACTTCCAAAACTTTAGTCCAACAGCATCGGCCATCTGTGCTTTTTAAAAGACCCTTTATGGTAACTTTGACAGTCCAGTAAAAATACAAGACACGTCACGACATCTTCTTTAGATTATCTTTAAGGGCGTCGCTGTAGTGTGAATTTTGTATTGAATCACATTATATTGTTTGGCCTTCCGTTCTTTTCCATATGTTTTTATTTGGCAGGAAATTAATTTGGGTTTTCCATGTATTACTCAAGTTCCTATTATCATAAAATAAAACGACCCTCCGGAATTATTTCTTTCCATTGTTCTTCATTCCATCTTTTCTCTAGGTGGCATTGCAATGTTTCTACACACACAGATTTCACCTTTTTTTCCCTTCATTAACAGGTTATTGGGGTAAAAAGAAGGCAGGTTTCTATAGGCTCAGGTTCCAAATCAAGAGATAAAGTTGTGATTGTGGAAGAGGTAACATTACAGAGCGTTTTTGATGCTTTGGACAGAGTTTGCAAGTGCCACTGATGGAAAACATGAGGGCTGTGACTTGACTTGCGTCCATGATTGTGATCTGGTCTCTATATTCACCTAGTTACCCCCCAACAAATTAACAATGATGTGTTGGTTTTATTGATAAAATCTAACGTGCTTGTTGATCATGAAATGCTCTAGCAATGTTGGAGGGACAAGTAAAATCAGGTTAATCGTAAATTGATAGCCACATGATTGGAAAGCATTTGTTTATCTGTTTATTTTTAAAATCATACTCGTCATTCTAAAAATTAAGCAGAAATGCCATTGAATAATGTGAGAATTTTGAAGTACCACAACAGATTTTAAAATATTAGGACAGGGAGACATTAATTTTCAAAATAGATCATTCCTTGCCCTCAAAATCATAATTATCAGTCTAGGGCGCAAATTGCAAATCCAATGGGTTTCTGCAAAATCGAAAGAACATTCATAATTGAAATGGCAAATATTGTGACTTCATAATGTTCACTGGAAATTATTAGGGCATTTTCATCTTGTCATTGTTTGATGAATGGTTACAAACCTAACCTAAAGTGAGGGCTCTTCCCTTTGATAATGGCGAGCATTAATTGGCCGACAGAAAAAATAGAGTGAATCACGAGACCAGACCGATCTAACCTAAAACGAAAGCTATTCAATCTGATAATAGCGAATCTTAACTAGCCAACACAGAAAAAATTGAGACCGATCTAACCTAAAACGAAAGCTATCCAATCTTAATGGAGAATCTTAACTAGCCAACACAACAAAAATTGAGTGAATCACGAGACCGATCAAGCTTAAGTGAAAGCTCTTTCTTGGGAGTGTTTAGTAAAGCTATTGTTATTAGTTTTTAATTTATTATTATTATTTTTAGGTATAAGTTATAAATTTTTTTGAACACTAATAATTTTTATTATAATTTATAATTATTTTTTTTAATTTTAGTTATAAATTATAATTTTTATTAAATATTTATAATTTTTATTATAAATTATAATTTATAAGATATTAATTTTAGCATGGTCAAACACTAATAGTAGTGAAATCTTCATTGGCCAACACACAAAACTAGAGGAATAAAAAGAGAGAGTGAGCAAATTATACATTTATAATACTAAGTAATTACCTGTGTCTAAAAGCACTTTGGACATAATTTTATTATAAAATTAATTTAAATAAAAAATAAAATTTTTAATTATGAAGGTAGTTATTCAAAATATTTTCATTAAGCATATACTTAATTTAAACTAAAAGTAATAAAATATGTGATTTGCATATATGTTAAAAATATACACTTAATCAAAAATAAAAGAAAAATCTGAATTTGAAATAAAAGAAAGAAAAAATATCAAATCTAAAATTAAAAATATAAAAAAATTTAAATTACAAATGAATACTTGCTCGAAAGAGATGAAGAAAGAAAGTACTACATAAAACACTTATCAATATTAAAATTTTTGTAAGTACTACATAGAACACTTATTAATATCAAAATTTTTATAATTTGTATTATAAATTATTATAATAACACTTAAGTAGAAGTTGACAAAGAAAGTTGATGAAGACTAAGGAATATAAACCCTCGCAATTTAATCTCCGTAGTTAAAAAGGAACCAAAAAAACAAAGAAAAACCTACCCAAGTGAAGCAAAATCTACATTGCAACCATGCATGATTTTAATTCAAGACCTGAATAATTTTTAAGAGGATGAATATTAAACTTTTTAAAAAAATTAAGAACAAACCTATATGATCTTAAAATATTGAATCTAATTCTACTATAATAATAATTATTATTATTTTTGAAAACTTAGGAAGACAATTGTTTCCATCCACTCTCTCATTCTTCCACAAGTCCGTCTATCCCACCATTGAAAAATTGGAAATTAGCTTTAGGGCAGGTTTTGGGGCAAAACTCGCAAGGCAATGGCTTTGAACTCCTAAATTTGTGCAAAAATTAAGAATTTTTAATTTAAACAAAAAAATTTAATATCAATGCCTTAATTTTTTAACATCAAACACGAACAGACGAATTTAAAGTGGCAAAAAGAGCAAAAATCAAAATCAAAATGGTGATCACTCAAAGTCGTCGTGCGTTGGATCACTTGCATGAACTAGTGAACGGAACCATCGGTCGAAACGGTGAAGCAGAGATCTTGAATCTTGATTCAACAAAGGTAAATTTTTTATTATATTAATATTATATATATATATATAATATGTTTATATCATTCTTTTTCTGTTTGCTATTTTTTAGTAGATAATTTTTTTAATTCTTTTTCTGTTTGCTATTTTTTTGATTTGTAGAATTTTATAATCATACCTCTTAAAAATTGTCTGGATTGAAAAAAAGAAAAAAAAGAGCAAAAAATAGAGAATTTAATTCAATTTCAAGTGAGATCTCTTGATAAGTTTTTTAATGGTAACAAACTAACAGAAAATTCGAATTCAATTGAAGATTCAGTGAATGAAGAATTTGAACATTTGGAAAATAAAAAATATATAAATTTAGTGAATGAAATCCTAGACAATAATCAATGTGCAGGTGAGAGTGATAATAAAAATAACATTGATAGAAATCAAAATGTAGTGTTGAGTTCAGAATATAAACCTTTAAATATTGATGTTCTAAGTAATTATAACCATATTAATCAAAATTTAATATACTTGTTGGTAAAAAGAGGTCATAGAAGTAGAAGAAATCATAGAACTAGAAGAACAAATAATGATGGTAATTTTTCTATAGATGCTTCTAGTAGACATTTTTTTTCCTATACATTATATTCGGTACATATCAAATAGAGAGAAATATGATAAGAAATGGCTAATATATTCAGAAGCTTTGGACATAAATTTTTGCTTTTGTTGTAAATTGTTTAAATAAGATCAAAACAGAACTCAATTGGCTTGTGAAAGACTTAAAGATTGGAAAAATGTTGGTCAGAGACTTAAATGTCATGAAAGTAGTGATGAGCGCATTATATGCATAAGCAAATGAATTGAGTTGGAGATGAGATTGCAAAAAACTGAAACAATCGATTAAAATGTGCAAAAACAAATCAACAAATAGAGAGCACTGGAATTGAGTATTATTGAGAATACTAGCTGTTATTAAAGCAATTGCAAAAAATAATTTAACATTTCGTGGAGACAATGAAAAGATTTATCAAGAAAAAAATAAATTTTTTTGAAGTATAATTGAGATGATTGCCAAATTTGATCCAATAATGCAATAACATCTCCGAATGATTGGTAGGAATGAGGTTTATTATCATTATCTTGGTTACAAAATTCAAAATGAACTGATTCAGATGTTAGCAGGTGAAATTAAAAGTACAATTATTTTAAGAATCAAAGAAGCAAAATACTTTTCAGTTATCCTTAATTATACTCTAGATATGAGTCACAAAGAACAAATATTACTTGTAAAACGATGTGTGGATATTACAACAAGTCCAATAAAGGTTCAAGAATTCTTTATAGAACTTTTGAAGGTGGAAGATACCTTAGGATTAGGACTTTTCATTGAACTTAAACAGGTATTGAGTACTATTCGACTTTGTATTGATGATATAAGAGAACAAGGGTATGACAATGACTCCAATATGAAAGAAAAACACAAAGGTATACAGAAAAAATTACTTGAAGTAAATCATAGAGCATTTTATACGCCATATGATTGTCATAGTCTTAACTTTGTTCTTTGTGATATGACTAACTCTTGTTCTAAAGCTATATCTTTTTTTGGTGTGATGCAATATATATATTTATTGTTTTCACTTTCGAAAAAACGATAAAAAATTTTAAAAGATAACGTGGAATGTCTTACTCTTAAACCATTGTCACAAACGCATTAGGAAAGTTGCGTTGAAAGTGTGAAAGCAATAAGATACCAAACTCTACAAATAAAATATGCTTTACTTGAGTTAACAAACACTAGTGAAGATCCCAAAACAAATAGTGAAGCCAAGTCTCCAGCAACATATGAAATTGAGAATTTTGAGTTTTTGGTTGGCATAATTATTTGGCACAATTTGTTGTTTGATGTTAACTCTGTTAGCAAGATCATTAAAAGTGAAGACACGGATATAGGTAAAGCTATAGATCACTTAAAATGACTTTTAATTTTCGTTGAAAGGTACAAGAAAATTGAATTTGTGAAGGTTATGATTGAAGCAAAAGAAGTTGCAACTGCAATGAAAATTGAGCTTGTTTTTTGTCAAAGCATACCATTTCCAGAAAGAAACATTTTGATGAGAATGTTGATGAAGAAACGATTCAGTCAACTGAAGAATTCTCTAGAATTAATTACTTCATATATATAGTAGATCGGGCTCTTTCTTCACTCAAAAGTAGGTTCGATCAATTTCAAATATATGAGGAAACTTTTAGGTTTTTGTTTGATTTGAAGAAGTTGAACTCTTTCAATGATGAATGTTTGAAGACCTATTATGCCAAATTTGAAGATTTTTTAAAATATGATGGGATTTCTGATGTTAATGGAAGAAAATTTATTTTCAGAATTAAAAGTCCTGAAATTTTTTTTACCAAAACAAACAGAAAAATCAATTGAAGTATTAAGTTATTTGAAGCTAATAGATGGCTGCTTTTCAAATACATGAATTGCATATCGGATATTGTTAACTATACCTGTTACAGTAGATAATAGTGGTAGTAAATAAGTTACGAATAAATGATATTATTGTATTTTAAAGATGGTGAGAATTTGAATAGAATATTCTGAGAGGTTTTGTGTTTTGATTTAACTTTTTAGTCTTATTACTTTTTTGCCAAATAAGTAACTTTAATTTCTTGACGTTTTTAACTAAAAAGCTAAAAGGCCAAGTTGGCGAACAAGGCCTTAATATTGGCGATTTGGCCTTCGGGTGTGTGTGACCTAAGCTTTGGTCTTGTGAAGCACTGCACACGTGAATTAACATATCTTATAATTTTAGAAAAATTACACGAATACCTCTTATACTATGACCGTGTATCATTTTACGTATATAAATTAAAGAAACATACAAAACGACCTCTTAACTATTCAATAGTATCACTTTAACCCAGTCGTTAACATTATGTCTTCCAAGTTAACAGAAAATAAGATGCCAGAGTTGGAGTCATCCAAACAGAAGGAGTTAGAGTGATACGCCTATTTGATACGCTTTTTTAGTTTAGGGGGTCTATTTATACGATTATTTAACGAAATGCTAACGAAATGAGTTAAAGTGATACCAATCAATTGTTAATGGATCGTTTTGTACGCTTCTTTAATTTAGGAGAGTAAAGTGATATATGATTATAATATAAGGAATGTTTGTGTAATTTTTCTTGCAATTTTTGAGTAATACATGGATCTACCTGTTGTAAAAAAATATTGTTCTATTATAATATAATGCATCAATTATTGAATTCTGCATTATATAATAATTGAATGACAAAAAAATCCTAACTCCGACACACGTTTGTCTAAAAATGTAAATTAATTTCCAAATTACAATGTCACGGGGTCTCAATAATTGACTCTTCTTTGAAAATTTTTTCCACTTGCAAAGTTGTTTGAATACATCTTTTTGTGAAATGATTATCGGGTTTGACAAAGTTAGTGCTATTAGCTTTAAGTATTCTGCTATTAATTTAAGTTATAAGTTATTATTTTGTTCAAATACTTATAATTTTTGTTACAAATTAACTACTTTTTTTTTAATTTTAAATGCAAGTTATAATTTTGACCAAACATTCATAACCTCCATTATAAGGAACAATTTAATTATAAACTACTAGTTTCAACAATACCAACACCACATGTTTAATTATAATTTTTAAACTTATTTACCATTTCGGGCTCGAGCCGTTATAGTAATAGTCTTAGCCAACCTCAAGTAGCTCATGGGCCTTGAGCAATTTTTACATTCTTGAGATAATATTGATGTTATTATACTAATATGGTGTGTCCATTGAATACATATTTGATATGTATTCTTTTAATGCGATATTATACTTGCGTGCTATAATTTTTGTTCTCTAATATAAAATTATTTTCTAAAATTTAAAATACATAATGTGCATATCTATACTATGTATAAAGGGAGCCATGAGTTTTGAAGCCTTGTCACATATTTTATAATTTCAATATTATCTCTAATTTAATTGTCACTTCCTTTGCTAGGTAATGGTAATTACCACAAATTTATAATTTTCAACTAAAAAAAACTGAATACCTCTCTCTCTTTTTCATTTTTATTTGGTTACAGAGAAAATCGTAGAAAAAAAAAATAAGTTTTTGATCTTCTTCACATTTTTTTTGAGCGATGTGACTTAACAAGTTTGTTGATACTGTTATAATTTTGTTTTAAAAATTTAAATTCTTTCGAATTTCAGACTCATTTTATTAATTAATTAAGCACCATTGAGTGAAGTGGCAATTTCTACCCACTAAAACTTGTCCATGACATGGGGAATGCTATGGGCTGGATTTGACTTATATCCCTCAACGGTTACGTATAAATAGAGGCCATGAGTGAGGTTGGATCCTTTCGCTGCCTGGATGAATAATTTTCCGTCCGGGATAGATGAGAATGTATTAACGACACATGTTCAAATTCTCTCTCCTCAGAGTTGATGCGATCTAGGGTTAGGGTTTGCTTGTTTTCTCCCCCTTCTTTCGCAATTTGGTTCGTCTCCACCTCCAATTGCAGGTAAAACTCCAATCGTAAACTTCATCTTTTTGTCACCAATGTATAGATACTCGTATATTTATGGAATGTGTTTCGATGAATTTAGATAAATAATATTGCGTTTTAATTATATATGTAGAGAAGTCGGAAATGTGGTTTGCGTTTCATTTCCAGTATTTGAAATTGGATTTTGTTCTTTTTAAAAATCTCGTCGACATCCTGAAAATTCTGCTCCAGTTATTCAACTTGGTAATATGAGCTCATCGGGAAAAGACAGTAATGGGGATAGTTCAGGGCAATCCGAGCCTCCCGATCCGAATGTTGTCGAGATTGATCCAACTGGTCGATATTTACGGGTATCACTTATTCTCTCATTGAATATGTTTTCTTTTCTTTTTCCTTTTTTTTTTTTCATCTTGTTTCTCTCGCATGAGTTTGTTAAATTATTTTATTGATTAGTTTTGGGTTTTAACAGTATAAGGAGGTGCTGGGGAAAGGTGCTTTCAAGACAGTGTATCCATTTGTCGTTACTTTGATTTGATTGTGCCGGTTTTCATTTGATTTCAAATCCCAATTCTATAGAATTCAGGATTTACATAGATTTGGGGTTTATAAAATATAAATCATATTCAAAATAATTATGCAATGTGATTCATGTTGGTGCCCGCAGTTTTATCTTTTATGTCAGTGCGAGGAATAGGAATGGGAACATGGTATGTTAGATGCCCTAAATTGTGGCAAAATAGGGGTAGCCTTCTATTCAAATGATGAGCATTCTGCAAAATAGATAATTATTTTTCAAATTTATGATGTAAAATACATTTTTATGAAGTAAAATCTTTTTATATTTTGTTTTTCCAAAGCGACAAGATTTTAGTTTATTAATTTTGAATTCTTCTCATTCAAAAAAGGAAATGTCTTATTGCGCTGCGCCATTCCCCAAATATTTAGGAAATAAAAAGGGAAATTTTGGGGACCGATTTGTAATGCTAAATTCACTGTTCTAGAACAAAGGTGTACAATGTTTTCAAACGTACATTCCAAAATGTAAATCATTAGGGTGTTAGCATTTTTTAGTAACACAATTTTAGTTCCAATTTAAGACCACAACTCTATACCGCACATTTATGGACTTAGTTAACTGGATTGACCATGTGATGCGGACAAAAAAGATCTTAGAAAATATATTAATTATAATATTTTATTATTTCATATTTAGTTCGTTTATCATATTAGGTTGCTTTATTTATTAAGATTTGAATAAGTATCAATTAGGATGTTATATGATTTTGTTTTCTTTAATTAAGGATTCAAGTTTGTATTTTTAATTAGGGTTTAGACTTATAAATAAGAGAGTTCTTCAATGTATTGAGTAGACTTAAATGAATAAAAATTGATATTGAGCTGTGTGATTCCCCCCTCCCCCCCGGTTCCCCCTTTTGTCTTCTCATCCCTAATCTCTGTTCTTTTCACTTAATCCTTGATTCTCTTCTTCTCACCTAGTGGTCCGGCATCACCATGATATAGAGTCAAAACAATAGAAACTTAACTCCTCTTACTAAACTTTCATTAAGTAAAAGAAGAATTTGTTATCCTAAATTGCTCAATGCATGTTGTTGTCT
>JAOTRH010080998.1:0-17187 GCA_034768845.1 Heliamphora exappendiculata
ATTTAAATTAGTCATATATTTTTATTCTTTTTTTTTGTTTTTTTGAGGTATTAGAGAGAGAGAGAGAGAGAGAGAGAGAGAGAGAGAGAGAGAGTGGATTGGGGGTGGGGGGAAGAGAGAGAGAGATTTATTATTATATATATTTTATAAAATAATTTTTTTGTATAGAAATTTTGATAGTACAATTTTATTTAATTTATAAAAATCTTATTATTTAATTTATAAAAGTTAGATTTATAATTATTTATTTATTTATTTTAATTAGTCTTTTTTTTCTTTTTCTTTTTTGAGGTATTACAGAGAGAGAGAGAGAGAGATTGAGGGAAGGGGCATTTTTGTCCATTAAATTTTTTTATTAATGCCATTTAAATGTAATTAACGTCAAGGGGTGTCAATGTAATTATTTCAAACGTGTGGGTTTAACTGTATTTGACTAAAATCTCAGGGAAGATTAGTATAATTTACCCAAACTAAAATCATAATTTTTAGTATACAATCCTGATAATCTCCCACTTAGACTCAAAACTAAACTACCATACATCTGACTCCCGTGCTTTGTACATGACTATCAAAAGTCTTAACTGGTAAATTCTCTATAAGAGGATCTGCAAGGTTGTTTACTGATACAATCTTGGTTACAACAATGTCATCTCTCTGTATGATCTCTCATATCAGATGACATTTACGCTTGATGTGCTCTGCCTTTCAAGGTAAACACATATCTCGAGAAAAGCTTTAGAGAATCCTTGGTAAACTAACATATAATTCCTAATCATTTTCAGGTACTTGATTATATATTTTATCGTTGTCTAATGCTCTTGTCCTAGACTAGACTGATATCTGCTAACCACGCCAATGACAAAACAGATGTCGAGTCTAGTGCAAAGCATAACATACATGAGACTTTCTACTACCAAAGCATAAGGAACTACAATCATCTTCTGTATCTCAAGATCTGTCTTAGGACACTGATCCTTGGATAGAGTGATTCCATGCCTAAAATAGAGAAACCCTTTCTCAGAATCCAACATGCTAAAACGAGCATAAACCGTATCAATATAAATAGCTTTTGATAAGCCCTACATCCTCTATTTTTGATTTCGTATAAGCTTGATTCTGAGAATATGACTGGCTTCTCCCAAGTCTTTCATATCTTATTGGCGAAATAACCGTACCTTCACCGAAAATAACACACCCACATTATTTTCGATGAGCAAGATATCATACATGTAAAGTACTAAAAATATTATCATGCTTCCATTACGCTTCTTCTATACACTGGACTTATCAAGACTTTGATCAAAATTATAAGACTTACACAATATGTGCTCCTAGCCTTTTGCTATAAACATGTCTGGTTATACTATATAGATACACTCGTTAGGACTTTCGTTAAGAAAAGTTGACATAACATTCATTTACCAAATTTCATAATCGAAATGATCCGCAATGGATAAGAGAGTCTAGATAGACTTAAGCATATGGCAACCGCCGAAAAAGTATCCTCATAATCTATCCATTCCTTCTAAGTAAACCCTTCTGCAATAAGCCTAGTTTTAAAGGTTTTCACCGTCTCGTCTGCTCCTCTCTTTTTCTTATAGATCCACTTGTATCCAATGAATTTTTTTCCTTTAGGTGGTTCTATAAGTTTTTAGACTTGACTAGAGTACATAGACTCCATCTCTTAATTTATAACTCTTTGCTAAAGATCTGCATCTTTATATTGGAGTGTTTCTTCATAGTTGCAGCGTTCGGTATCCAATTCTATCGAGATTCTATCAAAAGACTCTTCAAAAAATATATAACAATGGAGTTGCAAAACAACCCTCCTACTACGACTAGAAACTACATGCTCCTGTGAATTAGCGGTGACACGTTGTGTTGACTCGAAATCCTATGCACCACCACCCACATGCTCCTCTAGTAGTGAAACTGGCATGTCAATGGTAGCACCCTAATCTGGTTCAGAATTTGTACGTGTTCGGATAGTCCTCGCACTACGACGAAGTAATGGGATATCGATGACACTTTTTGTGGCGCTTCTCTTGTATACAAGTATTTCTCTCAGCTATTCTAGAATATTTCTAGTCTTGGGCTTGTGGTCTATTACATAATCATCTTCCAAGAATCGAGTTTGGTACTGATAATGTTCTTCTGATCCTTAGGCTTATAAAATAAACCACCCTTCGTTCTCCTGTGATATCTAACAATTCTGTGGGAGTAGTAGGTACTGACTTAGAAGGAACTAAGTTCAAAATATAAGCTGTTGTCTCCAATATAAATTTTCAAAATGGGTTGAGTAAATCGGAATAACTCATCATAGATCTCAACATCTCTATAAGAGTTATACTCTTTCTATCTGCTACATCATTCTGCTGCAAAGTGTTTGGTGCAGTCAACTAGAAAGTAATTTTCTCATCTGATAAATAATTCCTAAACTCTCCAAAGAGGTATTCGCCACCATGGTTAGACCGTACTGTTTTGATATATTTTTCTAGACGCTTTTCTGCTTTCGCGTTAAATACTTTGAATTTTTTAAAGTAATCAAACTTAAGGTGCATCAAATAATTTTACGTGTACCTTGAGTAATTGTCAATAAAAGTGAAAAAAAACTCAAAGTATCCTCTAGCCTAAATAATTAAAGGTTCACATAAGTCAGAGTGAGCCAATTCTAACGGTTCTTTAACTCTATAGCTTTTAGCCGAAAGCGACATCTTGGTCATTTTACCCTCCAAGTAAAATTTACAAATTGAAAGTGCTTCCACTTTCAATGAACTCTAATGTTCAACTTCAACCAGTCTATTTATCATTTTCAGATTAATATAACCTAGGCATAAGTACTAAAGATACGTTTGGTTCATTAAAAAAAGTTTTTTTTAAATGGTGAATTAAATGTATTATTCTATTTATTTAGTTGTAATGTATAAGAGATATGAGTAATAATATAAAGATCATCCACCAATATATAGAATAGATAAGACGTTTATTATCCTTAATAACCACATAGTTATTAAAATAAACCAAATATTCATCTTTAACCAATCTAGAAACAGAAATAAATTCATTCTAATGGAAGTTACATAAAGATAATATCTCAAAATTAAAATCATATCTCTACTAAAATAGAGAGTGACATCTTTCACTGCAACTGCTGTCACCCTTATATTATTACCCATTTGTAAGTAAATCTCTTCATCATTTAGCTGTCTGATTTTCTAGAACCCCTGTAAAGAATTGCAGACATGATTAGTGGCTTACACTAGGTACCGTTAGATAACACCGCTAAACATGCTTTCACAACTAGTGAACAGAAATTACCTTTGTTGTTCTTCTTACCAAGATAAACTGGACATTACTATTTTTATTGTCCTGTCTGGTTGTAGTGAAAATACTTGTTTGTCGGCTTTTTTACATCAACTTTAGGCCCATTTGCTGCCTTTGCACCTGTACCTCTCCGTTTCTAAATCTTTTCTTCTTCTTATCTTTTGGCTTAGAGGAAAAAAAAATTTAGCAACAAAAGCACTATCTGACTTTCTAAGAACACCCTCGACTGATTGAAATTTTTTCAATAGTTCTGTCAAAAATAAACTAAGTTTGTTCATATTGTAATTAAGGCAGAACTGCTTAAAGTTATTAGGCAGCGACTGGAGTATAATATCGACCTGAGCTTTTTTGTCAATCTCAGCTCTAAATATCTCCAGTTCATTCAGAAGACTAATCATCTTCAGAACTTGATCCCTAACTAGGGTGTCTTCAAGCATGTTTATGTTCATTAGTGATTTCATGGTCACATGCCTAGCGGCACAATTTTGATCCTCAAACATCTTTCTGAGGTTCATAATCATGTCATAAGCACTAAACATAGACTAATACTAATACTGCAATACATTTGACACAGAAACTAAAATATAATAGCGAGTCATCTGATTAGCCTTTTATCACTTCTGATAAGCCCAAATTTTCTCATCGACATAATTAGGACCCGTGAGTTTATTTTCTTTAAGTATAGTCGCGAGTGAATTGAAAGCCATTTTATTCTGAAAATCACATAATTAAAAATCATTAATTATGATGAGCAAAAATTTTGAATTTTATTTTAAAAACGATTCGTTCTATCATTTTTTTTAAAAAAATTGCCAACAATCTAGTACACCGTGAATAGCATGCCTCGATGGAAAGATCATCTACTATTCAGCATTTGTCTAGACATTTCAATTCTTATTAATTTTACTCTCCAAACAACAGACCTTGTCAAGTAAAATTAAATAGCTGACATAGTTTTAATCCTATAAATAATAATAGTGACTCAGATGGAGATGATACTATTATTTATAGTTAAGTGTAAATATCACTTAATTCCGAATTAATCGTTTCGCAATGAACGCTTTAGATGAAAAAGTGATTCACACTAATAATTATCTAAAATTATCTCTAAAGAAGGCTCGAACCGGTGTTCCCATACTTAATTATATCCAATGGAAAAGAAGGCCATAATACCAGCACATAAAAGTAATTACATCACCTACAAACTAATGATGGAGACCGTGAGATTTATCTGTAAATAAATTCTCTCACCCATTTAGTTTTAAAAATATTTTTGGGGGTTAAAAAATCTATTTAATTAAAATAAATTTATAATTTTCTAAAATCATAAGTTACAAAAGATTTTGATTTTAGCTATCTTTATGTGTTATATATGTAACAAATAAATTTTTTAATTCTATTTATTTTATAAAAAAATCAATTTTAAACATAACTTTAATAATTTAATTTTATTTCCTATTACACATATTTCAAAAATAATAATTTTTTAAAATTAAAATTCTTTTAATTAATTCAAAAAATTTAAAATTTATCGACACGTTTTTCAATATTTTAGATTTTACAAAAATCTATCTTAAACGTGTTTTTAAGTAACAAAATAAAATTATAAAATTCTAAAATTCTCTTTAAAATAATTTACTTTAAGAATATTTTATTTTATTTTTTCTTACAAAAAAATTAATTTTGAACAACAGAATTAATTAAAACTGAACAGAAAGCATGATCCGAATAAAACATCCACGCATTTAAATAAATAAAAATAAATACTTTATTTTTCAGCTTTTATGGTCATGCTAAAACTCATTAACCAAGGAGTACTGTTCAACCAGAAAACATGTAATCCTATTAGAATCAAAATTATAGCCTTCTAGTTCTGTCAAATTTAGAACTCTACAGCTATCACAACTCTGTAGCCAACAGAACTCCTGTAACATACAGCCACTGCAAGTCACAACCACCGCCGAGCATGTTGACTCTACTGCCGTCGTCCCCGCTACACGTTGTCCACCGTGCCGCACCTGCGCGCATGGCTCGAGCGACCAGTGCTCAAGTGGTCTAGGTCCACTCGAGCGGTCTACGATGAAAACCAGAGCCATGGTCGCCCTATTCTTTGTGTTTTTGACTTGTTTTTTTCTCTTATTCTTCGTTCTTTGATACAAAAATATAAACATTGATCTTATACCTCCAAGGAGTTTACAAATCAACTATAGAAGAAGAAGATTACATAATTCCTATACCTCTGTAGAGTTCACAATCAAGCTACCACGATCAACTTTCATGGTTAAAACCAATAATCATCATTCAAACATTGCAATCAAACATGTAAATAATAATGACCATTAAAGCCGGTATTAGATTCTCTACAAAATAGAGTTTGTACAATCAAAATCTACTCGAACTCATTATTTAATCATACATAATCAAATATGGCTCTGATACTAATTATTTGGGTAAACTGTCAAGATTCTAAAATTATGTCTATAATTTTAGTCAAAAACAATCTGGACAAGCAATCGTCGAAATAGGCTCCAGATTAAATAATTTTGATATCGAACAATCAAAAATAAAATCTGGTAATACTTTCAAACTTAGTTTAGTATTATATCTTTCAAAATCTTGTTGGATTTATTTTGGTTGCTGCAACAAAGTTTAGCCAACAATCTATCGTGGTTTTTGACTAGAAGTCAAATCTCCAACACACACCTTCTGTTGTATTCCTGAATGCTAGAACTCGATCGCAGTGTAGGCTACATTCTTCATGTTCTTCAAAACCCGTAGTGATTAGGTTTACGTTTTCAGAAAATGTGGAGACCCTAGCCACCAAATCAATTGACTGAATAATATGAATTATAGCTTTAGAATTTATAACCGCATTTAAATAGGTTACAGCAAGGACCTATGGAATAAATAAGAAATAGACTTCTAAAATAATTATGAAATTTCTACCTTAATCCAGAAGCAATTTTATAAAAAACATAAATTATAATTTATTCCACTAAAGAATTATTATTGCACTCTCAGCCTTATTCTCAAAATCGTAGCATTTGAACTTTTATTATTAAATACTTATTTATTCTCCCTATGTTAAGATTATAGATACCAGCCGATTAAATTAAATTACTGATAATTATATTTAATTGGCTTCTTCGAAAATTTCTTAAGATCTTTCGCTTATTTTATTTAACTACCAAATTATCAAAATTCACCTGCAGAATTTGGCTCGATCAAAATTTATAAACTTTCTTAAAATGTATCATCAATCTCGTTCATGGAACATAGATTCTGTCAATAATTAATATCCACCATATGATTAACGTTGTTATCCAACTCACCGAAATTATTGGCCCGTAAAAGATTGCACTCTGTAATGAATTAAGATAACACACATTAAATATACGTGTCTAATAACTATTTCGGGATTAAAAACATAAGCACTCATAATAATCATAGGATGTAAATTAATTTATATAGTAACTATAAAATTTGTGACAATCCGATATGTATTTATTTTATTTTGTTGATCTTCGCTTTCGGTCAAATATTATGGTGTGACAAAAATTAGAGTATGAGTTTTATTGATATGGAGGTTCGTGATCGAATTAATGAGTTGATGAATGATTCTTGATATATAAAATAATGATTAGTATTGACAATATAATTATGAAAAAATGGGAATGAGGTAATAAAAGTGAGGTTAGAGATTTGAGTTTAATTTAATAAATTTGTTGAGATTTAGGTTTAGGAACCACCGCTCAAGCAGTGGGGGGTCCACTCGAGCGGGCTATCGGGATAAGTTTAGAGAATTCTCGAATGTTTGAGAGAAAGTTGGGTTATATATATATATACTAGCCCACGTGAGGAGACCCACACACACACCTCATTCTCTCTTCTCCTTTTCTCTTCTCTCATCTCTTCTTCTCTCCTTGAGAGAGAGAGAGGGCCACCATATCTCCAAACCCTAATCCTCCATGCTTAAATCTTGAAGATCAAGGCTTGATCAAGGGTGAGCAAGGTGAAGATCATGCTTTGGAGCAAGGAGATTGAAGATAAAGCTTTGGGAAAGCAAGGAGACCCAACATCCAAACCCTTGGAGGGAGATTTGAAGAAATCACAAGCTTTCGAGCAAATTCAATGTAGGATTTAGATTATCTCACATTTCTTGCGTAGATTTATATTAATGTTTTGCGTAAATGAGTAAAAATTGAGTCAATTGCATGTTTAATTAACGTATTGATAGATTTGTGTATAGGTTGAGTTACTTTTCATAAAAATAGAGATTTTTGGGAGGTGATTTCACATGCAATCGATGATTTGTAGAATCAAAATGGGGTTTTGAGACTTGAATCTAATGTTTTTAGTTTATAAATAAAGATTTGGAGTACGTTTGATCAAGGGTTATGTGTTTGGAGGTTTGAAACTCAAAACATGGGCAAATCTGTGGTTCTCTCGAGTGCCAGCGTGCTCGAGCAGAGCCCTGTTTGCTCGAGCGCTCACATGGCAGAAGGTTGGGTACTCGAGCGCCCGACATTCGCTCGAGCGAACTGACTGTACAGAGTCAACTTCTTTTTATCATAACTCCCTTATTCGGACTCCGAATTGGGTCGTTCTTATACTCAAATCGAAACCCCGAAAGTTCACTTTCCAACAAGACTACCCTCACAAGAAAATTCATTTTTTAGAAAAAGTTAAAATTAAATTAGTGAGGGTATGTCAAAATTTTAAAACTATTTTTCATCCGTTTTTAGCCGAATATTTTGGGAAGACATGTTTTCATTAATATTGACCATTTTTACTAAATTCCTAACCCCTTGAGCCTATGACACACCTATATATATAGTTAGATTGAGTTGGGATGCATGGTATAGACCCATTGGTTGGGTTTCCTTTAACAGTAAAAGTGGATTTCAAATTAATATATGTACATGATAGGTGTAAACCTTTTACAATGATGTGATCATCTTAATATCAAACTTGTGTTATGGGTATTTAGTAATATTGTGATCTATGAGACACTAGTAACATTATGATTTATGAGAAATTGTATAATAAAAGTTGTGAAATGAGATAATGTATAATAAAAGTTGTGATGGTAACTTTGGGTTTGAAATCATAATGGTGTATTATGGTAATGAGTGGGAGAGGAACTATTTTTGGGTTGGACTCCTGAGTTGTGAAAATAAATCTAACCTAAAATGAACCGCACGAATTTATGTGAAATAAGTTGGGCTAGCGGCTCCATGGTGAAAAATCGAAAACTTACGCAAAATAGGGACCACATGCCCACGGGTTAATCATCAAAATGTGGTATTGTGTCGTAGTGAGTTATAGAGCTATCTATTATCCAATAGCTTCGCGTAGTCTATTAGGATTAATAGGGAGGGGTTTCTATAAGCTACACCTGACACCGGTTCATTAGAGGTGATATGATTTTGTAAAAATTGAGGAAGAAAATGAAGGATTTATGAATGGTAAATGAGTGGATAAATGGAGATAAATCTGGGTGTGCGTGAGTATGTTTGTGTTAAAGGAATTGATTTGATAAAAATGTGCATTTTCATTTGGTTGCACCTATCACACCTCACAAATCATGCATTATATATGAATTAATCTTTATCCTACAAGTTTCGGCTCATGTATATATATCAAACCATTTCAGGTTTCGAAGAGCGGGGTGATACCAGAGCTATGGATGCTTTTGGGAAGGGCCAGTAGATGAAGTTTTGTTGTCTTTGTTTTTGTTATACATTAAACTAAGGAAAGTGATGTAAAAAAAAGGGATAGTTAATGTTGTATGTTACTCTAAACATTTGTGGTAAACTTCGAAATGTAATTCTGGAACGTGATTTGTCATGTTAAATCTTTGAATGATATGTACTATATTTTCTAAATTCTTGGACATCACCACCTATTGATATGGTTTATGTATGACATGTTTTGGGTTTAGTTCACAGACCCAGATTTGGGTCGTGAAAAAATTAATTATCTCAACTTGGTCTTATTCAATACACACAAAGTGTACTAGCAGAATGAGTTGAAACAATTGTCGAAATAATTACCATTTCCCGTAATCGAGACAGATTTACTAAAATATTATGCTACAGCCATACCGATGGTGTGTCTAATTTTATCTAAAATTATTAACCAAAAATTTATATTCCATAAAAACTGATAATTTGATCTTCTGTATATAGGTCAAACTCTATATGCCAGATTAAATACTGTGTTGAATAAAAGACTGACAGTGTGAACAGGTTGGTGATTACAAGGTAGAAATGCGTTCAAGAATCAAATGCTGAAAATGTTTACTAGAGAGAGAGAGAGAGAGAAGTAGAAGAAGAAGAAGAAGAAGGAGAAAATTTTGACACCTTCTAAGACATCATATACACTTTACCCTAACTCAAATATACATTATCCTCACCTCACATTACAATCAATGTATAAGCCCTATTTAATCCGAAGAATGAAATGGTTTGACGTTTGAAAAATAATTGATAAAAAATTATGAATAGAATCTTATTTACATATTCTCAACAATTGGCATTCCAACCACACGACTAAAAGTTATTTTTTATCAAAGCATCATTCGTGTCTTAAGTCTGCAGACTATTTCATTTTTTTTAAATAATGTCTATGGCATACATTGAGAGAACTCACATATGCATCTGTTTTGGATTGTTCAATTGTGAGTAAATACCGAGTGAAAATTAAAGTCAAAACTTGGTTTTGATAGAAATTCGAGTTCTATTGTTCAAAGTTCAGTTGTGAGTGAATATGGAGTAAAAATTAAAGTCAAGACTTGGTTTTGATAGAAATTCGAGTTCTGTTATTCTGAGTCATGAAACCAAACTGTGTAGCTTAGATTTCACATACACTAAGTATGGAGTTGTGAGTAATTGTAATTGAAATGAAAGTAACCAAAAATTTGCACTTTAATTATCAAAGATACGGTGTTTATAGTTTTAGCTTGAATTTTTCAAAATAAGTGTGGGATTGTCTAGTTTTCTTTTGCTTTGCTCAAAGACTAGTAAAGTCTAAGTTGGGAGTGTGATCGGTGTTTGAATGCATCATTTAAATTCGATAATTTACATTAGTATAATCTCCGATTTTGTGTTAATATTTTCATAAGTGTTTCAGTTTTGATATTGGAAGAGGAAAGAAGGTGGGAAAGTAGGAAAAAGCGAGAGAAAAGGAGAAAAACAGCATTTTGGGAAATTTCATCCAGATGGACGTTTGGATGGTCTTTAACAGAAATATTTTCATCCAGAAGGGTATTCGGACAATTTTATCCAGAAAGAGTTTCGTTCGAACAGGTCATTTGGATGGTTCGCGAGGATCAAGTAGCACGAAACTTTAAAAACACCTAAGACGTGCAGATTGTTATAAGAAGGGAGGAGTAGTTCAAAAAGAGCATAACACACTTTGAGAGGACAAGAGGTGAGAGCGATGACAGCAAAGGCAACGAGGACGACGAAATGACGAGCACGGCTACTAGAAGATCCTGCTTGTTTTCTTATTTATTCATGGGTTGTAGCCACAACATGAGCGACTAGGTTCTTCAATCCTATGATTTGATGAAACCCGAGCCAGGTATTCGGATTTTTGTTAGGATTTTAGTTTTCTTTCAATAACGGATTCAACTAGTTGTATGATTTAATTTAGACGTTGAGTTTTGATCAACGAGATTTTATGGTTTATTTAATTTATGCTTTTGTTTGCTGTGATTGTGATTGTGACATTATACGACAGTTGTTCATTAACGTATTTTATTCAAAACATGAGATGTGTTATTTTACGAAAGGACGGATCGTGCCAAGTTTACGACGGATGATCTGTGCCAATCGAATATAGGCTATGCTAAGTTTTCAATCGAATACCTTTCTTGGTAACCCAATCCAGACTTGTAGCTAGAACGGATTTGAGATGAATTGTGATAAAGTCACTAAATTTTAACAAATCTAAACTATTTAGCTATAGTGGATTTAAAACGCTAAGATGTTTTCTCAATATCAATCAATACATTCAAATTTAGTTTTTATTTATTTTTTGCATTTAGTTAATTAAAATAGAAAACTCTTTTAAGTAATAGCTGGATCATATCTTTTAATTGTAAGAAATTGTGACATTGCTTATTTTGTCCATGTTGGATTCTATTGAATGGTAGTTTTAACTAGATTTTAATTAAATATTTTTGATACACTAACGACAACATCATATCCACATTAATATACAACATAACTAGCATTTAACCCGTACAATGCACAAAATTTATTTTTGAGTTTGTGTTTAAATTAATTTTTTTGTACAATTTAGTTTGTGTTTTTTTTCATTTTCATATGATTTTTTAGTTTGTTTGGATTCCATATGAATTTTATGTATATTCAATACATGTGATTATGTCACATAATTAAGTAAATTAATTTAATGTATTAGTTTGGTCATCATAATCTTATTAAAAAGTATTTCAAAATTAGTCCAAATAGATGTACTTTCTAAATCCTTCAGGTAAGAGAAATCAAGAAAATTTTAAAAATAAAAAAATAAAAAGTACAAATAACACAAAAAAAAAACCACTTAATGGCCTTTAAGAGTTTTTTTAGTGAATTTATATTTTTTTTAAAATATTAGCAAAAATGATTATATTTTTAAATTTTTATTATCATAACTAATATTGATAAGCAATTCAAAGAGAGAAAACAAATTGTTTGCAAAGAAAATAGCAAAGGTGGAAGCTAATTTATTGTTGATCTTAAAAAGGGAGAGGATATAATCATATTATTATCTAAACTTTTTAATTCACTATTACATGAAGAAGAAGAAATTCATTAAAAAAATGTTAAAATTAATATATGGCACTCTGTTGGGGCCTCTAAGTAAAAAATTATTTTTTACTATTATATTAATTGATTCCATGCTCAAATTAAAATCCCATAACAAACCTTAATAATCACAATCAATTCTCTATAAATTTTTCTGACGTCCATTGATTGCACTAAAGAAGAGATATAATGGCAAGATCATGTGGCACTGTCCATATTTGGAGTAATTATTTGGTGTTATGTAATAAGTTTACATAGTATTTTTATTTAATATAATTATAGTAAATATATAATAATTTATTTTTATTAAATAATTAAAAAATAAAAAATAACTCATATTATATAAATTATAATTATTTATTTATTAAAAAAATTTGCATGACATTATTTACGGAATCCTCCAAAATAATCTGATAATTTCCCCTAGATTTGAGAGAGGAGATATCATGAAACATTTTATTTCACGTGATGTTAGGTATTAAAAGAGATAGAAAGTCACGATTTAAAAGAGGTGGACACATATAATTGCATGGGATGATTGCTTTTTTATTTTTTATTTTTTTATTTTTATTTTAGTAAAAATAATTTATTATTTCGTTAAATTATTATACTTTTCAACTTATTTCATTGAGATGAGCTAAAAAGGTAAAAAAAATAATCAAAATATAAATAAACTCAAAAAAAAAAAACAAAATAAGTCAAGTTTTATATTACTTATTTTTGTTTTTAGTGAACTTTTAATTTATGAATTAAATTTTTTTATTTTTCGATTCATCCAATTGAGACGGTTCAAAAAAATAAAAAAAAATGAGACAACAAATGAAAAGGGATAAAAAAAATAAAAACAAAAAAAATTAAAATAATTTAGCCTAAATAGGGACCACAACATTAACATGAGAAATTTTTGTACGTACTACCGTGTCATGCACATATAATACAATCAGCGAATTCATGTTTTACATCTTTTAAAATAGGAGTGTTATGGGTCCTCTAACCCATAAGCTAAGTATACGATTTTTAAATTTATCATTTTCAATTGATTAATGAGTTCGATAATTTTGAACTCATAAGTTTGACGGTTTTATAGGTGGGTGTGATTTGTTTGACTATTTAAACTTGCTTATTTTGAATTTATATTATTGAGCAAGTTTTATTTTTTAATCAATTATAATAAAAAAATTTATTAATTTTTTTAATAATTTTAAAATTCAAAAGGCTATCAATTAGTCATACATAGACTTAAATTACATAATTTTTATAAAAAAAATATTAAAGTATTAAACAACTTAATCTTATAATAAATATAAAATTTATAAAATTAAATATTTATTAATCGGGTTTAATTCCACAGATTACTACACTTAAACTCATAATCCCATCACCACATAAAAATAAATAAATAAAAGACCATAATTCAATTACATAATAGATAAAACCATTTATTGTTACATTGATTAAATTGAATTAGAGGATTTAACCGAATCTGTCCAAGTCATGGACAACATTCCAATTTCAAATAGAAAAAACCCCTTAACGCCACTACTTTCCCTAAAAATTTCTCTCTCAGGCATTGTCCGCTTTTCCATAACTTTTTCGGCACTTTTATCTAAGTGTACTTTTTAACTTAATTAACGGAATGTGAGTTTTTAAATTTTATTTTTATTTTATGTAAAAAAAATATTTAGCAAACATATTTTAATAAAAAAATATATTTACTAAACACGTTTTAAACTTAATCTTTATATAAACTCTAATTCTACAAAAAAACGTATTTAGGAAATACGTTTTAATAGAAAACGTGTTTACTAAATACGCTTTAAACTTAAATAAAAAATAATAATGTGAAAATATATTTAGCAAATATGCTTTAAACTTAAATAGAAAATAACTTGTTCAAATAAAACGTGTTTGTAAACACGTTTTTAGAATAAATTAAAATTTTTCTTCATGAACGAGTATTAGTATGTGATTTGATTCATATTTTTAACAAGTATGATCTCAAGGAGTTAAATTTTGTGCATATTTTTGATTTAATTTTTAAATATTTTTTTATAATTTGATCCGTTTATTACTCAAAATTCAATAAGTTTGTTATTCATATAAAAACTTAGATTAATCTGATACCTGTAGTTAAGTAATCACATAATATTCTTTTATAAATAATATAAATAAAAGTTATAATTTTAAAAAAAAAATTTAAACAAATGTTATTTAATCACTTAGTTAAAATTATCAAATCAATCTAATTTTTTTTTGTAAATAAGAAACTCAACGAGTTCTATGTAATAAATGGATTCAATTATAAAAATATATTCAAAAATTAAAAAAATATACTTTTCATGTAAATATATTTTTCATTAAACTTTTTAAAGTATCAAATCCATGCTAATTCGTGTTATAAGTTCGTATGTGATTATTTTTATATTTTTAATAAATTTATCTCAAGGAATTAAATTTTGTTCATATTTTTTATTTAATATTTAAATATTTTTTATGATCAAATCCGTTTATTACGTAAAATTCAATAAATTTGTTATTTATATAAAAATTTAGGTTGACCCGATACCTGTAACTAAGTAATCACATAATGTTCTTTTATAAATAATATAAATAAAAATTATAATTTTAAAAAAAAATTAAGCAAATGTTATTCAATAACTTAGTTATAGTTATCAAATCAATCTAATTTTTTTTACAAGTAAGAAACTAAACGAGTTCTACGTAATAAATAGATTCAATTATAAAAATATATTCAAAAATTAAAAAAATTATTTTTATGTGAATATGTTTTTCATTGAGCTTTTTTCATGTAACACATTTTCGTGTCTCTACGAATTTTTTTCATTTTTAAAGAAAACGTGTTTAGTAAACATATTTTTTGTGTAAAGTTTAGAGCCGTGATTACTAAACATATTTTATGCAATTATACGTAAAATACTTAAAGCGTTGTTGCTAATCACGTTTTATGTATAAAAATATAAAAATATATTTGGTGTTTACACTTTATGTATAAAAGTATAAAAGCGTGTTTGACAAACACATTTTATGTATTAAGGCATAAAGCGTATTTATTAGTAAACACGCTAAACACGTTTTAAGTTTAAATATTATTTTTTTTAAACTAATGTATTTTTCAAAAAAAATTTCACATAAAATATGTTTATTAAATACCTTTTTACGTAAATTGATAATTAAATTTTAAAATTTTTAATTCATTAATTAAATTAAATATCTTACGTATTCTGACAAAAGTGCCTAACTCTCTCACTCTCTCTCTCACTCTTCATAAATGCTAAATGTTTTATTCTCTCTACTCTCCAATCTCTCAATTCATTCACTCCCACGCCTTGATTGCCTAATATAAATTTTAATTCTTTTAATCAAAATATTAAAAAACTTTAACATAAGTTATTTGATAAAAAAAATAAAAAATTTAAAGATATTATGTTTTTTATTCTAAAATATTATTATAATAATAATAGTAATTATACTTGATGATTTATTTATTACAAATGCACAATGTATATAATATAATCATCTATATAAAAGTATAATACTATTTAATTATTAAAAAATTTATTTTTTGACTAATTAACTAATTTCAAAAAAGTAACTTAAAAAATATTTTTTCTTTCAAAATAATTTTACATGTAAAATATTTTTTTTTATAAAATATTTTACATCTAAATTAACAAAATTAAATGTAACAAAAAATTAAAAAAATTAACCTTTAAAATAGTTGTCAACAAGCCTTAATAAATGTAAAATTTGTTAGCTGAAAATTACTCCACCCGCTATCTGCTTTATCACCTTTTTTTTTGTTAGGCCAGGTTTGGGATTTTGCTTATTTGGATATTTTATTTTATATATTTTCATCTTTTATAGTTAGAAATGTTAATAAAAATAATAATAAAATTTAGAAAAAACAAAAATAAGATAATAAGAAAATAATTCAATTTTTTTGTTGATTTCTTATCCTTGGTAAACTTTTTTCATTTTTTAATTATATTTTTTTATTTCTGTTTGTTTACCTTTAATTATTTTGAATAGTATGTTTTTAAATATTATTTTTAATATTATCTTTGATCATCTTAGATTTTTTTTCTCTAATTCTAAAAACCTTTTTAAGAGATTTAGCTTTTTAAGAAAAAATATGAAAAAAATTAAATTGTTTGGAATAAGTTCTTTAAAGTAGCTTTTTTCTTTTGACTTTTTGTTAAAATGTTTAATATGTTCTTATTTTTTTGCTTTTGAGTTATAGTATATGGGACTATGTATAACCCGTGCTTAAAGGCACTACTATTACTTTTTTGAAATCATTCAGTGACTTACAATGATGATTGAAGTTATAAGGAACAAAAAATATAAAAAAAATAATAGTAACAGATCAATAGATTGTTTAAATACTCAAATTAGATAATAACAAATTAATTAAAATATGTATAATTATCACATCCTAATTGATAGTTATACTTGAATTAAATAATAACCGATTAAAAAAAATTTCAATAAACTTCATCTCACTATTAAATTATTTAAAATGAATAGCAGCCATTTAATCAATAAATACATATTTATTAGAAGCAATACTAGCACAAAAAAATATTGAAAATATATTCATTGCTCTCTATTAATTATTAGATTATGGGGAATTGTGGTCAAGGTTGATCAGGTGCCACTTTCTTGCATGTATGCTCAGAGCTTCTCTCATGGTTTTTTTTGGGAGGGGGGGTCCTTTCTTCCAGATTGCTCAAGCTTGCAAGCTTGTCGTACAACGTGTCGGCTCGGGTTCTGGCCATCGGTTCGAACACTCGCTCGTGGTTATGAAATAGTGATGGGTTTGTTTCTTTTTGTTGGGAGAATTTTCAACGCCGACATAAAATACATGCTTGGGGATCCAGAAAATACATCTTTATTAAATTTTTAACAATTTACAGAATCTGAAATTACAGAGAATGAAATAATAGAAAAACATAAATGGAATTTGCAAATCGAGTCCTGCAATCGCAGTTTCCTTAAGAATGATTCGCCGCCTACCGAGGGTGTT
>JAOTRH010081009.1:0-17187 GCA_034768845.1 Heliamphora exappendiculata
TATATATATATGTATGTATAAGTAAATAAATAGTTTATTTTAAAAATTATATTTACTATTTAAAAATGGTCTCAGTGAGATTTATTAAACAAAATTCGTATTAAATATTAAATTTTGTAAAAATAAAAGAAAAAATTCATAATAATTTCTTTTTGGTTTATATTATCTTATTATTATATTGCCTTATTGACTTTTTATTCTGTCACACATAATGAGGGGTAAATATAATAGGATTATGATTATTAATATTCAATCAATCTAATTTTTTGAATGAATAAAATTTTCAAGTAACTCTATGAGATGTACGTTTAGAATTACGAAAATTGATTTAAGGTAATCCTATAAAAATTTAATTTTATGATAAAATTTAAAAGTAGATCAATATGGCACCATGTCCTGAAATTTTAAGATGGTGAAAGTTGAAAATAAAAAGGAAAAAGAATCACATAAAGGGATAGTTTGACAATTAATTTTAACTCGGCTTAAAATTAAATTTTTTATTTTTTCGTTTAAAGCTTAAAAAGTTAAAAATTTTATTTTTCAACTCAAATGCTTTTATCATATTTGCTTTTTATATATAATTTTTTATATTTTTAAAAGTATCATAACTTTTATTATACATATTTATTTTTTATAAAAATAAATATTTTTAAAATATACTCGTCAAAATTTATCAAATAAGATCCATGCATATTTAATATAAAAAACTGAGATATTTTACAAGAAACAATCACGATTTTATAAAAAAATTTAAAATATTTTATAAGAAATAATCACGGTTTTAAAACAAAACAAAGAGTGTTTTACAATTAAAAATTAAGATGGTATAGATATAATCTTAGTTAAAAACTGAGATTGTTTTTGAAACTTTTAATCACGCTCAGATACATCTCGATTTTAGAGTTGAGATGGTATACTTTTAATTTCGGTTAATAAGTAAGATGTTTTACAATTTCTGTAGTACTGTTTAAGTAAAAAAAATATTTTTTGACTTAAAATAACCCCATACCTCTCTCAAATGAATTTTTGACTTTTTAAACTTAAAAGTGATTTTAAGTAAAGTCTAACTTAAAACTAGTTTGTCAAACGAAAACTAAAGAAACAATGGTAGTTTTTTGGTATTGTTACTTAGGGTAATTTTTAGTTATGCTTTTTTATTATTTTTAACAATAAGTTAGTATTATTTACTATTCACAACTTCTGCTACAAATATATATTTATAATTTTTTTTAGAGTTAACTGATTTTAGATCCTACTTTTAGAAATATTTTTTAGTTAGATCATATTCATAAGTTCACATTTCTCTTAAGTCATATTTCAAAATTCAAGATTTATTTAGGTGTATTATACCCTTAGTGATAATTTTCATGATGCATCACTTGTTTTCATAATGATAATATTTTATTCCTTAAATATAGAGATATTGGTCATCTAACAATAAAATGGTAATATTCTCATATGTCACCAGCCACCACCGATCGACCAACCGCCGCCGTCCAGCGCCATCAACTCCGGCGACCCCCACCGACACTGTTGCCGTCCCAGATCTGGACCTTTTGAACCAGATCTGGTTTCGTCCCTCTCTCTGTCTCTCTCTCTCTCTCTCGTTTCCACCAGAGGTTCGCTTAACAGCAACCAGATCTAAGAGTCCTAGTGCGCCACCACCTCCAGTGACCCCCACCGGCGCTGTGACCGGTCACCGCTGTCTCACATCCGGCGCTCCCTGTCCATCTCTCCATCTCTCTCTCTCATTTCCACCGCTGTCTCACAGAGATTCAAGATGAGAATATTCACACTGCGAACAAGATGAGAATATTCACCACTGATCTAGGTAACTGGTATCGACGCAATCAGATCTGGTTCAAAATAAAAATATTCACAACGGCAATGGCGAGGTGACCACAGCGACAGCGATGGCTTTATCTCTGGTGAGTCGACAGTGGATAACTAAACAGAGATATCAGCGCTGCCGCCCTCGCCGTCGTCGTCTCCTCTCGCACTCGCCGTCATCGTCGCCGCTCGCACTCGCCGTTGCCACCCGGGCTCTGTATTCTACCGCCGGGACAATCGTACACCAGATCTGGTTGCTCTTAGGGTTTAGGGGTGTGAGGACATCGCCGTTCACATCCAGGCGCTGGAACGAGTTGTCGTTCTTACTGTTGCCGTTGCTGTCGCCGTCGCCGGCGGCGAATCTGGTGGTGAGGGGGGCGAGCGCAGTAGGTCTGGTGGTGGTGAGGCTATCAGAGAGAGAGAAAGAGAGAGAGAGTGTGTGTGTGTGTGAGATATGGGGTGTGAGGCTATCAGAGGAGAGAGAGATAGTGATAAATAGGATAATTTGGAAAATTACATTCCGATTAGGACTGTTCTTAAATGAGAATTTGTAATGGGACTTAAATATAAGTAACATATAAAAGTAGGACTTAGATGAAAAGAATTTTTTTTTATATAAATATCATACCATTTTTTAATTATCATTCATTGCCCATTAAGCAATTGTTAGCATTTTTTGCTTTATTTTCTCTTTCATTTAATAGTTTAGTTTTTTTTGGATTCGCAATGTGTTAATTGGATACGTACTCGCGTGATCAATCGATAAATTGAAAAATTGTGTAAATAATTATTTTTCTTTTATTTTCTATAAAATCAAACAAAACGAAGTTATTTTTCTTACCAGTCTACCTTTTCCTTCATAATTTCTTGTACTTGTGAACTCGTTTGGTTGAAGAATTATTTTCACGGGATAATTAGTATATTTAGATTATTAGTGTCTAGAGTATTATGAATTAGATTATTACTATCGTGTTTTTTGTGTTGAATTGGTATTTAGTTTAGAATAGAATAAATTAAGAATAAATAGTACATTGTTTAATTTGACGTGATTTTAATGGTGTTAAGAATTAAATTTGTATTAAATTAAAATCTTTTATTTGTACAGTAGTTCAGGTGTTTGTGTAAAGATAAAACTCCTAAGTTAGATAGGATTGTTGAATTAGATTAAGATAAACTTTGGTTTCACAATCCATTAAGGAGTCCTAGATCATGAAGGATTCCTTATTCACCAATTCTAATGAAATCTGAAGACACAAGTACAATTGGGCAAGTCAAGAGTATAAATCAACAAAACATGTTCGTGCAAGAAAAGATAAAGCTGAATGTGGTCTATCACATGACCGCTCAAGCAGTTTCGAGTCCGCTCGAGTGGAACCCTGGCAATTTCAGTTCTTTTGAAACTCTAATTGTCGGGTTGCATATGCCTATATAATAAAATATAAGGCTGACTCAAAAACACACTTCAAGAATAGATAATCCAGAGCCTTAAAAATTTATTTGAAGTGGCATTTGAGTTTTACAACATTCGAAGATTTTCGTGTTCAAACTTAAAATGCATTCTAAGTTTATCGGTAGTGGATTTTGTTAGTGTGAAAGTATTGAAAACTCGATATTTATGAAGTTTCAAATATTCGTTACTGCGGTGATCAAGTGGAGAACGGCGCGTGTGGATTTGGCAAGCAAACTTAAGATGTTTGGATTGAAAATTCTATCAAAATCTGTAAATGGTGTCTTGTAACTGTTCAATTATTAGTGCTTGATTACTTGGACTCGGATTAGTTATGTGATTTTACTTAATTTGGAGTTTTTTACATTATAAATCACGAGCTTTTAATTTGTGTGATTGGTTTATTTTTATTTTTACTTGCGATTGTTTAAATCTAAAATAATCAATGAATAATATTATTCACATGCTGCTACATATAAAATAATTTAAATATTATTTTTTTTAAGTAGAATTAAACTTTTTAATGTATAAAAATGCACAAATTAATTATAGGATAAATCAACCCACCCACCCGAGAATAGTCCCCCAATGATAGGTTAAATTAGTTTGGGGATTTTCTTTAACTCCCTCCAATTGCTTCTCAAATTAATACGGCTATATATGTAATTCTTTTTAAATTAATAGTCTCATTTCACCTTCTTAACCAACACCAAACATGGACTACGTGTCAGAGTAATCATACATATATGCTTTGATGTCGTGTTTGGTTGAATAACTAAATTTATTAAATTAATAGTGTATGCAAATTATTAGTATATAATTATTATTTATAGAATTAATAGTGGAATTGATTTTATACTGAATTATGTTTAATTGGGATGTTAGGATTATACAAATCGTATACAAGATTAACGAAAGGCAAAATTAGAAAAAAAAAGAATTAATACAGACAATTTACGTGATTCGTCCATGGTGAGCTATATCTATGGCTCAGTATACATTATTTATGAGATTTTACACAATTTAACAATAAAAAAAGAAAAAATAAATAAGTGAGAATTATCATTTATGTAAGTAAAATAGTTCAATTTGAGCTTTCTAAAGTTACATCCATAAATAAGACCACGTTTGTCTAAATACAAATACATGACATCTTTGGTCCAATTTAGCATAGTTACGATTCACATATGATCTACTTATGACCCAATATACTTTTGGTTGTTAGTGCACATATACACACAAATTTTTTATTAGGTTGTGTTTGGGATTTTTTTTTAGCTTTTTATTGTGCTTTTTCTTTTTGTCTTTTTTAAACCTTTTTTACTTTTTGGCCTAGATTTTTAAATCTTTTGACTCATCATAAAAAAATAAGTCTAAAAGTATAACCGTTTTGGATAAAGTTAAAAAAAGATCATTAAAGATAAAAAAAAATTTACAAAAGCTTTAAAGTGTCATTTTTCGTTTTATTTGAACTTTTTTATTTTTTTCATTAATTTTTTAAATTTTTTTTTAATTTCTCGTGACGAGATCTAAAAATTTTAAAAGTATTATCATTGAGGCTAATATTAATTTTTTTTGTTAAAAACAAAAAAATTCATATAAAAAAGCTATCTTACACAATGCATTCTTAGCCTATGTTTGGACTAAAATGCCTTGTGGCTTTTTCGGAGCTTTTTTCATCATTTATGAACTTTTTTTATATTTTTGTTTAAATTTTTTACTTTTCTAATTTCTTACGAGAGGATTCTAAAAAAACATGCCCACTAGCCAATTTTGAAAATTTTTACTAAAGATCAAAAAATTGAAAAATTAGTATTAAAAAAACCCTACTAAGTTTGCTTTTTCGTTTTATATGAATGTTTTTAAGATTTTGATTAAAAAATTTATTTTTTTGTATTCTTATAATGAGAGCAATCTATAAAGTAGACTTATTTAAGCTAATACTAAAAAAAGTTTACTAAAGACGAAAAAATCACAAAAAAAAATTAATCCAAACACAAGCTTAGTAATGTACGTAAAATTAGTTTTTTTTAGTTTTTCATTTAACTGAAAAGGTCAAGAGACTTAATACATTATAAATTAAAAACGAATCGATAAAAAAAGGTATATCATAATAAACTTTTTTAAGTTTATGATTACTGAATGAGATGACCAGAAATTTCTTTGTAAACTTTTTTTTTTGCTTCCTGCTTTTGTAGGGTGGTTGGAATAAAGGAATTGTTTACCCTACCTTTAGGTGGGAAAGCTTAAAAACAAAAGAGAGAGTTGGCTTGAGGAGGTATGATGATCTAATTGCCTTTTGAAGAAGACAAATGGGAAGGTAAGAAAATTTCAAAGAAGAGAATGAAAAGGAAGAAAATAAAAAAAGAATCTATAGAGAGTGAATTAATTTATCATAAATTAACTTTGCAGGCAACTCCCAAAGCTTAGTTTATTATAGATTAATTTTCCATGAATTCCCAAAATCTTTTCAAAATTTTTTATATAATTAAACCTGTGTTTAGATGTTAGAAGAATTTTATAAAAAATATATAATGTAGGGGGTTTGAGATGAAGATCTACTGGTCTCATCCTCGCTAGCTGATTAGTGTATGAGAGACGTTCATGCATGTCTACACAATAAAGGAGTTAGAGATGCCCCGTCGACTACTCAATCGAAGGGTTCTTCGACCATCGAATTAATCTTTTATCTAAGAAAAGTGAAATGAATAAAGTTTTAACTCATAGATCTGTATATGCTTACTTTGGTTATTGTTCTCCCTCTTTTTATAGTGAGGATTTGACACGACTCGACTTGAGTCAGGTTGTTCTTTCTTCACCTACCCATCAATTAAAGTTGAATCCTTATTAATGTTTGGGTTGTAAGTATTCCTTTTGCGTTGTTAGGATATCCTTCTTTGCTTTCGGGCCGGGCCCTATATGGGATCTGGACAATAATTCCTAACACCCTGGCTTTAGGGCATGGTCAACAATCCATGACGCAGTGATGGTAGTATCAGATCCAGGCGTATAGTTTTAAAGCTTGAATGCTGGTGCCTTGAGAGTCGTGCAAACTGGCTCTTAGTAGCCAAGCTATCCAAATCTAGTTGGCCCCGAGTAGCCAAGCAACTTGAGCTCAAGTAGCTTTGATGGTCGGTTACTCGTATTTTGAGCTTACTGTCATTAGGATAACATCGATGTCAAATTGGCCTTAAGTTTCTTGACCTCCCTCTTATAATTAACGAGAAACGTTAAGCAAAAGAACATAAACGAAAAGAAAAAGATAAATATAAAAGGCTTAATTTTCGTTACTTGTTTAGTTTGAAAGATATTTAATAGAAAACTCAATTTTTAATTTTTTTATGATGCATAATCTAATACATTTTATAATATTTATTTTGTAGGAAATGTTTTCTGCAAAAACTGAAAACTGCTATCATAAGAATCATTTTTTTTTGCAACAAATGCAAAACAATAAAATAATTATTTATTTCTTTTTCTTTCTTTTCCATTAAATAAAAGAAGCCTAAAGTATTTTTTTTACCGATTACACTTTCCCAATTATCCTAGTAACTTAAAAGAAACAAACGAAGTTTTAGTTTTGTATATGAACTTGAAAACTGCAATATAATAATGATCACCATCTATAATTTGGTCAATCATCTTTTGTTCCCTGCTATGATAAATTCAACCCGCCCGTTTTGGGATAATTAGTTATTTTTACTTATTTTATTTAGTTTATTTTTATTTTTAATAATTTTTTTATCATTTAATTAAACTATTACACTTTTTGAATTTTCTCATCAAAACGAGCTAAAAAAGTAAAAATAATAAATTGTTCAAAATTTAAAAAAAAAGTTCTAAAAAGATTAAAATAAGTTAAAATAAGCTAATAAACCAAAATTTGTATTGCTTATTTTGTCTTTAATGAATTTTTTTCATCTTTTAATCATAATTTTTTACTTTTTCCGTTAATCTTATTGAAACGGTTCGAAAAAATAAAAAAATTTAGACAAAAGATGAAAAAAGTTAAAAATAAAATAAAATAAAGCAAAATTAAGGGAATTTAACGCAAACAGGGCCATGTGAAGTTTGACATTATCTTCAAAGGAAATGTTAGTCAAAAATTCCATCTGTAAATATAATTATAGCATGCACATATACGTACACGTGTATATATACTTAAAACTTATATATATATATATATAACTTGACTGAATGTCACCTAAGCACCTTTCCTATATATATATATATATATATGTATATATATATAACTTGACTGAATGTGAAGCACCTTTCCAGCCGTTTCTAGCGTGGATTCTCACTAGCTATTCTAGCCTACTATGGCTGAATTTGTTGTGTGGGATGTTATTAAGGGTATGTTTGATTGTTAAAAAATAAATTAAGAATATAAAATACTATTTGAATAGAGGGATGTATATGAAATTTAATATTCGAAAACATAATTCTCATATATATATATATATATATATATATATAAATATATACCATGCTTGTCTTTTTGCGAGTTCATATTTTTTTTCAATACAATTAGATAATAAATGGTATATATCATATATATTGTGGTATTATTTATACTATGTTTGGTTAAAAAGTGATAAAGTTAAATGTGAATTAGAAAATTTATGTTTGATCGACAACATAGAAAGAAGGACTAATAAAACCAACAAAAAGGTGAGATTTCTCGAACTTCTAATTGTTAGGCTAAGCGTCTTGTATTATATTGGACCCGTATTTATTATATTATTTGGTCTTTATGTAATTGGGCTAGGGTGAGATTAAGAGCCCACTAGAAACTCTTTATGTATAGGATTTATGATAGGAAATTTTTCACCAAAGTCCAACTTTTATAAGTTACTTATACATAGGTTCCATTCCAAATTTTGTTTTCAACGCAGTTCTATTCTCAAATAAGATTCTCACTTTATCCTTACTTCACAATTGCTTCTCATTAAGCGCCAATAAAATAGTAATATTTTCATTCCAACTTGTTTAGTATAAAGATTCCCAGACTGCGCGATGTTATCCGCCACCGCCGACCAACCAACCGCCGCCGTCCCAATGCGCCATCACCTCCAACGACCCCACCGGCGCTGTCACCGGCCACCGCCGTCTCACATCCAGCACTCTCAGTCCCTCTCTCGTTTTCGTCTCTCTCTCTCTCTCTCTCTCATTTCCACCAACAAATGGTAATATTCCCATTTCAACTTGTTTATCATAAAGATTCTCACACTGCACGACGTCACCCGCCACCGCCTACCGACCAACCGCCGCCGTCCTAGTGCGCCACCACCGGCGCTATCACCGGCCATCGCCGCCTCACATCTGGCGCTTTCTGTCTCTCTCTCATTTCCACCAGTAGAGGAGGATATGAAGTTGAGAGAAGCTAGACATTCTACTGCATATCCGATTGGAACTCAGATCTAATGAACATGCAGGAAAAATATAGAGATCCACGGGAGATGCAATAAATAAATAGATCTGACCATAGATCCCACAAAATTAGCTTCATCTTTAACATCGAAAGAACCAGGATCCCTCTTTTTCATGTCAAATTTCTTCCACGCCTGCATTGGAGCACGCCTGATGCTGTAGAGCACAAAAACTCAACGGCAACCAGATCTGAGACACCGGTGCCGATCGATGTAAAAAAAATTCAAAAAAGATTTGTGAATATTTTCATATATTAAAATATTTTAAGTTCTCATGTTTTTATAATGCGAATATTTTCTAGTAAACAATATATTCTGTGGCAAATGAGATTGTTCTCATGAAGAATCATCAAATACGACTGGAAAAAAATTCAAAATTCAAAATTCAAACACATAATCGTTAACGGATGATAATCCCACATTTTAAGTAAGATAATAGAGATTCATTTAATTATACACCCTGATTGGCAAGATAATTCACATTTTAAGCAAGATAACTCACATTTTAAGCAAGTTTCCTAATATGAGTTATTTGTAGTTAGATCCTACTTTTAGAAATATTTCTATAATGTGAATATTTTCTAGTAAATAGTATATTCTGTGGTAAATGAAATTGTTCTCATGAAAGATTATCAAACACGATTGAAAAAAATTTCAAATTTCAAATCCAAAATTGTTAACGGATGATAATCCCACATTTTAAGTAAGATAATAGAGATTCATTTAATTATACACCATGATTGGCTCATAGTGGAGTGATGTTCCATCTCTCTCATTAATATATAAGGCAATAACTGACAATTTTTTCATTTATATGTAAGAAAATAACTTACGTTTTAGGATATTGGAACTGAGGGTACAATAGACCATAAAAAATTAAAAATTTTAAAATAGGACCTAAGGTAAATGTGAACTTATGAATGGGACCCAACACCAATACATTCCTAAAAATAAGACCTAACTACAAATAACTCTTTATAATAATATGGATTCGTGGGCTTTTAGAATTTTCACCCGTGATGCTTATAAATAGGATACTAGTAGAGTTTTAGGATTTAAGAAAAAATTTAAAAGGTTAGCTGATAGAGAGAATGGAGATGTGTGTTGTACTTTATTAAATTTAAAGTAGCAAAATATTTTTTTTCTCGTTCGTGGACGTAAGCCGGTGTGAACCTAACTACGTAAATCTTGGGTGTTGATTATTTTCTACTATGTGCGTGAATTTTTACTTTCGGTTGCATTTGGAGATTTGTGTTCAAATTCTTACAAATGACATAAGAACTGACGGTTGAAAATTCAAAACCGTGGTGAGTGTTCAGAGCAAGATATTATTTTTTATTTTAATTTGTATAAATCAAATATTATTTTATTGCATAAAAAGAAAAGAAATTCGACGCTTAGTGCGGTGTTGAGGGTGTCTGGTGCGCATTGAGCCGTGCAAAGCATGTAACACATCGGCATTGAAGGTGATTTGCTTTGCAAAGGATTCTCGGTTGCCGTGCAAATTGGAACGTGATTCGCAACATTAAGGACACAGTCACACAGGGATGCAGTGATTGTTAAAAATTTTAGCTCAAATTCAATTTGAGTTGGTATAAACTTCTAGTCTATCATGATTACTAAATTTAAAGAGTTCTGAAGAATGCGAATTTACAGTTGTTTAATTAGTTTTGAATTCAACTAACACAACTATGATTAGATTAAGTCACTTTTCTCTCCTATAAATATAAATGTAATATCAGATTATTTTGTATTCAAGTTGTTTTGAGAGAAAGAGAGAGTTTGTGAGAGAGAATCGAGTGATTTTTATTTATTTCTCCATATAGTGAAATTTGTTACTCGTGGACGTAGACAAATTGCTGAACCACGTAGAATCTGTCTCTTTCTATTTGTTTATGATTATTTTGGACTTTTTTGCACAACAAGTGATAATAGAGCTTTGGTTAAAACTATTTTTTGCACTCTGCTCTGAATTCGAAGTGGTAAAAAATTACTTTTGAATATACTAAAAGCTTCGTCTCGTTTAGACGATTTCAACGGTATATTATACGTCAAAAATCGAGTTCAGACGCTCCTGCACACTCTAATTAAGTCTTTGCAACATTTGTAGTATGCCAAATAGGTCCTTACACTATTGTTGAAGAATTGGTTACTCTGGTTGATTATTGATCCAATTCAACATCGATTTATTGAATAGTTGATTCACTGGGGAGAAAGCTCCATGATCCACGCACCTCTAGTAGCGTTTTGCATGTTAGAAGGTTAAATTTACTCAGTCTTATTTTTTTGGAGGATTTATTATTTTTGTGTGGTTTTTCTTGATCGGGTCAAAGTGGCACCGATTTTGATTGTTCTGGATTTAATCACAATATTAGTTTTAATCAGTTCAATTTTTTTATACAAAAAAATTCGATTTTGTCATATTTGTTTTTAAAAAAAGTTGTTATTAGTCTTATTCAAGCACACAATATTGTTTGTGTTGGAGTTTAAGCATCCTGGTGCTCAAATATGCTGAAGAAAAAAAGTTAGAGGATTTGAATAATTATCTGCAAAGAACTATGGTGTCCAATGCAAAATTTAAAGTTGAAAAATTTAATGGAACTAATAACTTTGGTATGTGACAAGCGAGGTAATGAATATTTTGATTTAACAAGATTTGAATTTCACTTTGAAAGATAAGTCTGGCAATATGTTAGACAGAGAATTAAACAAGTTAAATCGACAAGCTTGTGGCACAATCCGTTTATGTCTTGCTAAAGATCAGAAATATTTTGTGATGAAAGAATCAAAGGCGAAAGATCTTTGGAAGAAATTAAAGAATGAATACTTATTGAAAAACATAGAGAACCATATCTATTTGAAGAAAAATTTCTTTCGGTTTTAGTTTCAAGAAGGTACTTTTATGTCCTAACATTTGAATAATTATAATAAAATTCTTTCTGATTTGCAGAACTTGGATGTCGAGATCCAAGACGAATATAAGGCTTTGTTGCTGTTCAATTCCTTACCTAATTCATATGAACATCTTATTACCACACTTTTATACGGGAAGAAAAAGATATGTTTTAGTGATGTATCCAGTGTTTTGAAAAATAACGAATACCGCCGAAAAGACAAGCAGGTCAACTATGGTACATCAAATGAAACCTTGTCAGTAAGATCAGGTTTAAAGCAATATGAAAAGAAGAGAAGTTCTTGATCAAAATCAGGTGGTGATTTATTTGGATTAAGGAGAATTTCCAAAGATGAATGTGCCTATTGCTACAATTCAAGCCACTGGCAAAAGGATTGTCCAAAACTAAATGAACCGAAGAAAGACACAGCTTCCACAACTAATACTATTAGTGTAGATGAAGATTCTGATGTTGTCTTGAGGAGTTCACCATTTGTCTGCCATTCTAATGAATAGATTTTAGATTCTGGATATTCCTATCACATGTGTCCCAATCGGGATTAGTTTTCTTACTTCACATAAATAGATAGTTGAGTAGTGCTTATGGGCAACGATAGTGCTTGTAAGATTCGAGGGATAGAAAGTATTCATTTGAAGCAGTATGATGGAACTATCAAGGTTATTTCAAAAGTTTAGTATGTACCAGACTTATGGAAGAATCTTATCTCACTTAGAGTTCTAGACTCAAAAGGGTTCAAAATCAGTATGAATGGTGGAGTTCTCAAAGTTATGTTGGGGGCTCGTGAGATTTTGAAAGGTACTATCTGTGATAATTTGTATTTTCTGCATAGGCATACTTTTAAAGGTGATGCTAACACAAATTGTAAGAAGTCTCAAAAGACTAAGGTCAAGTTCCAACATTGTTTAAACTTGACCAATTTCTCAAAGTATTGAACACTTATGGGTGTATGATGTCTTATGACGTATCTGGTGACATCACTAATCTGGCAATATCTTTGATTTGAAGCTTTGGTCACTCCTAGTGAATTTGGCGCTATAAAGCGTATTTGGATGTAGAGTTTATCTGTTGATTTGTTCGATTCAAAATTTTGAACACTTTCAGTGTATTTGGTGGCAGCTTTGGTATGTTGATTTGTTTGGAATATGAATTCTCGCCAAGGTAGAGATTGTTAGAAATTTTAGCTCAAATCAAATTTGAGTTTGGCTCAAATCCAATTTGAGTTAGTATTGTCCTCTAGTCTATCATGGTTACTAAATTTGAAAAGTTCTGAAGAATGTGAATTTGGAGTTGTTTAATTAGTTTTGAACTCGACTAATACAAGTATGATTAGATTAAGTTTTTTTTCTCTCCTATAAATATGAATGTAATCTCAAATTATTTTGTATTGAGGTTGTTTTGAGAGAGAGAGAGTTTATGAGAGAGAGTCGAGTGACTTTTAACATACATTTTCTTGGATTAATGGTTTGAATATTGTAAATATTTGAACAATTTTTTTTGTTTTGGATGAATGGTAATATAGTTGTTAAGTCTTCAAATTTCTGTTCATGATATCAAATTCATTTGCCTATGATTGCTTGTTGAATGAATTAGATATGATTGGATAAATCACCTTGCACATAATCACTATTTTGCATAAATTAGAATAAATTCAGAATGTTTCTTGATCTCTTGTGCAAATTATGTTAAAAACTGTATGCTTTCACTCTGATGTATGCCTAGTTATTATAATTGCTTTTAATGACTAAGGCATAACGATAAGAGGAGAACTCTTGTTGAAAAATATTTTAAATTAATTTTTAGAAAATATAAATATGGTTGTAATCATAAAAAAATGGGAGATTGTTAGCCCAATGGCTTTTTATTCTGATTTTGATGATTTTCATAATTTATTTTCTAAGAATAAATGAGTTTAAATGAATAATATTTTATATTTTCAAAATGAAAGTGTTAACACATTTTGAATAATCAAAGTTGACACCTTAGCCAAAAAAGAATGACTTATATCTCAAAAATGTTCAAACACTTAAGCATTCTTGAATAAGAATATTTTGTGTTGATCTTAATTAAAAATTAAGTCAAATATTTTTAAGCCAAAATATACTTGAAACTTATCAAGTGTGTCAACATCTATTAATCAAATAGTTTGACACCCTAACTATTTTTCAAGTTAATCTTCAGGTATCAAAGAGTTAGTATCGACACAAACAAGATTTGTGTCAACACAAAAGAGCATTTGCTCTAAAAGACTCAAAATGAGTCGACACAAATAGGATATGTGTCGACACAAAAGTGATCCTCACTTTTGGTATCCGAAAGTTTGGGTCAACACAAATAAAAATTGTATCGACACAAAACAACCGAGACCTCCTGCAGATTTTTGGTGTCGATCCCAGGTCTAAATGTGTCGACACAAAAATACCGAGGCTGACTGCAGAATTTTGGTGTCGACCCCAAAGCACATATGTGTGGACACAAAAGTCCTGAACCTGCCTGCAGAATGTTAGTGTAGACCCCATAGACCAAATATGTCGACACAAAAGAACCGAGGCTTTCTGCAGAAATTCATGTCGACACCAAAGGCATGTTGAGTCGACACAAACTTGTTCCTCCGGATGCTGAAGTTTTTAAACGAGTCGACACCAGATTCAAATGTGTTGACACTAGAATATTGGAAGTAGAATGCTGAAATTGTGTCGACCCCTCAGAAAATTCGTGTCGACCCAACCACTTGAAGAACCCTGTCCTAGACACTTTGTGTCGACACCAAATGTATTTGTGTCGACACCTTGGACGAAAATTCAAATCGCGACAGATCTCAAAAGCTGAATTTTGGCATTTATTGCTCCTACCTACCTCCAACGGTCATGATACCCCAAGAACTTATATAAAGAATTACTTCTCAGCATTTAAGAAGGTTATAGACTTGCATTTACTGTTCCATTGCTCAAATCAATCTCAGAATCATCAAGGTCACATTTATTGCTATAACTCAAGTTCTTATTATTTATTTCTCTTTATCTTTTCATTTATTGTAAATCATTTCTGTAAAGAGAGTGAGAGTTCATCATTAATACTCTTTATTTATTGTAATTAAGGGTGAGTCACCCTTTATCCTTTGAGTGAGTGAGTGAGTGAATCTCATCAAAGAAGAGTTCAAGAGAAATTAAAAGAAAACAGGGACTTGTTTTCATAGGTTCTTTTTTAAGCTGAAATAGGCTTGTGAACGTGTCCGTAAATATTCAGATCATTCAAGCAAAGTCTTGAAGATTGTAAAGGCTTGGGATACACCGTGAATTATTCTGAATAGTAAAAATACTCAAGGGAGATCTTGAAGAGTGGACATAGGCTAGGATAAAACCGAACCACTATAAATCTATGGTGTGTAGTTCTATCTGTCTATCCCTTATCTTTTAATACTTGCATTGATTTTATATTTGCTTATCTTGCCTTATTGCAATATAAAAAAAAATTTGAAAAAAGTTTTGAAATTGCTATTTAATCTTTTAAAGACCCAATTCACCCCCCTCTTGGGTTGCCTAGATCTAACAATTGGTATCAAAGCCAGGTTCTTGCTTTTGACTTAACAGTCTAGGAGTTTTATATGGCAACCACCAGTATTGGACCTATCCAATCTAAAAGTCAATTAGCCAACAGACCCCCTTTGTTTAATGGAACAAACTATAACTATTGGAATGCTAGAATGAGAATATACATTCAAGCCGTGACTATGATCTTTGGCGGGTTATCATAAATGGACCCAAAAGACCTACCAAAAAATGCTAAAGCTATGAATCTCTTTTACTGCTCACTTGACCCAAACGAGTTCGATAGGATCTCAACTTGTGACACTGCTAAAAAAATTTGGGATAGACTCGAAGTTACCCATGAGAGTACCAATCAAGTAAAAGAGTCAAAAATCAGTCTGCTTGTTCATAATTATGAATTATTCAAAATGAAGCATGATGAAATAATTTTGATATGCTTACTCGCTTCACTGATATTATAAATAGACTGAAATCTCTTGGCAATATTTACACTAATCCAGAAATGGGCAGAAAAATTCTGAGGTGTATGCCAAAGAGTTGGAAAGCTAAGGTCACAACGATTCAAGAAGCCAAGGACCTGAACAGGCTCAGCTTAGAAGAACTTCTTGGTTCTCTCATGACCCATGAAATGAACATCAAGATAGATGATGAGGAAGACAATAAAAAGAAGAAAGGCATTACCTTCAAGTCTTCAATTCATGATGAAAAATCTGAAGAAGAGTCCTCTAGTGATGAGAATGAAGACATGGCTCTCATAATAAAGAAGTTCAAGAAGTTTCTTAGAAATAAGAAATAAAGAGGAAGAAAATTCTTCAAGAAGGAATGATACAAGGAAGAGCCAAACAAGTTCAACGGTGTTTCCAGCAGATTCAAAACAGAAAATGAGAAGGATGAAATAATCTGCTACGAATGCAAGAAGTCTGGACACGTCAAAGCTGAATGCCCTCAGCTCAAGAAACAATTCAAGAAAGGTTTCAAAAAGGCCATGACAGCAGTTGGGGCGAAAGCAATGACAGCAGCTCTGAGGATGGAAAGAAAGAAAATAAAGTTGCCAATCTATGCCCTATGGCTAAAGAAGATGATGAGGTAACTCTTGACTCCTTTTTCTTAGAAGAACTGTAAAATACTTTTGAGAATTTACATGATGAGTTGAGAAAATTAGGTGCTAAGAATTCTGTTCTAAAAAAATGAGTTCATTCCTCCTCAACTGAAATAGAGACTTTAACAAGTGAAAAATCTATTTTGACAAAACAAGTCTCTGATCTGAAAAATGAAAATCAAACTTTGAATGAAAGAGTTGAGGATCTTACAAAAACTGTTTATAAGTTCACTCAAGGAAAGAAAAAATTTGGATAAACTTCTTAGAAAATAAAAATGTGTTTTTGACAAAAGCTGAAATTAGTTATAAATCCAAGACGAAACAAAAATTCTTGAGCAATATTTTTGTTAAGGCATCATCAAATCATTCAAATGCTACATTTTTTCACTGTTATGAACATGGACATGTTGTCACACACTGCCCATACAGAAAATCTCTTAATATTTCTGTCAAAAAAGCTTGGGTTCCTAAAGGAACACCTTCTCAAGGAACTAACATCAAAGGACCCAAGAAAATTTGGGTGCCAAAGATCAAAACTTGATTCTCCTTGTAGGTGTGTCTCAAATCCTTATTCAAGGAGTGGATGTGGTACCTTGATAGTGCTTGCTCACGGCACATAACAGGCGACAAATCGATGTTTGCATCTCTTAAGCCAAAAGATGGTGAATTTGTGACCTTTAGAGACAATAGCAAAGGAAAAATCATAAGAATTGGCTGCATTGGTAAAAAAATTTCTCCTTCTATTGAAAATGTTTTACTTGTTGATGATTTGAAACAAAACCTTCTAGCATAAGTCAACTTTGTAACAAATGTTATAAAGTTGTGTTTGATCATGCTAAGTTGTTATTGAAGATTCAACTAATAACAAAGTTATTCTTGAAGGTCATAGGTATGAAAATATTTATATATTTACTCTAAA
>JAOTRH010081020.1:0-17186 GCA_034768845.1 Heliamphora exappendiculata
TTCATTCCATTTGAATGAGTTTGAACCAGGAAATGACTGTGTCCCTAATTGTGCAGGCAATCTTTGCAAGTGAAGAAGGGAAGTCAGTTGACGAGTACGACTACCTTCCATATTTCTATTCTCGTTCCTTCAACCTGTCATGGCAGTTCTATGGTGACAATGTTGGCGACAGTGTGCTATTTGGAGACAGCGACCCGGCATCTGAAAATCCCAAGTTTGGGTCATACTGGATCAAAGATGGGAGGGTGGTGGGTGTATTTCTGGAGAGTGGGACTCCGGAAGAAAATAAGGCTATTGCCAAAGTTGCAAGAACCCAACCCCCAGCTGAGAGTTTGGACCAATTGGCAAAGGAGGGCCTCTCCTTTGCCTCCAAGATTTGAAAGTTCAAGAATAGGAGGATGATGTCAGAACTACCAGTTTCCATCTTTCCCGCTTGGTTTTCTTTATTTACTGAGCCCGGTATTTTTGTGTGCAAGTGATGTGATTTCTTATTTTGTACGGTCTCTCCATATACTCTGTCTCCACTGTCCAGTAGTTTTAAGAACATCGTCTGGATTGTTAGTCATTTTACAGAAAGACACTTGCAGCTGAATAAGGAGTTCCTCCAAAGTGCTAGTTACATCTCTTTTATAAGCTTAAGCTTTTAGATAAATTGATCGTTGACAATTTAACAATAACTCTGCAACATTTCTGTAATTCGATGGGAATCAATAAGCTATGACCTTGTGACGCCCTCGAATTATTTTGGATTACCATTTATTTTCTTTGCTTCTTTTCTGTCTTTGCTTCTCATATCTTAGAGATTTTTTATGTTTTAAGAGTCAGTAGGAGAGGAATAAGGGAAAGGGGAGCTTGTATCGCTACCACAAGACTGGGACACCAGTAAGGGAGAACCTCACTCACTCGGCCAATCCTTTACTTTTTATATCTTTGGACTTTTGAAGTTTATGATGTTTCTCATTACCAGATTCATATGAAATGGGAGAACATATTTGGATGCATTTACATGTATGTAATGTTATGTTAACATATATGGATGCCTTGTGTACAATCGCATCCCAAAATCAGTAAATGATTGACGGAATTATTCTTATTATTCCGTAGTTCAGTCTGTTTTGAGTCTTTTGACATTGATTAAAGAAAGGTTTCTGACTTGTAAATCAAATTCCAATTGCCATTGCTCTGAATATGGGTATGTTTGTTTGTCATTGTTTTCTCTGTTCTACAAATGGGTTGCTAGCTATGTTATATGGATTCAGATATGGGTGTCGTGTGAAAAGTCAAATTCATCCAAGTCTTGTATCAAGACGTCGGGACACGAAAAAATATGCATATTTCTTAATATATTTAGTTTATTTTTCAGAGTAAATGGTGTTTACAAGGTTTCATTGAGCATTTTATACATAATATTTATGCATAATTTTATAGTAAACTTGAATTACTAAATATGCTTTTTAGGTGAAAATCCAAGTAAAAAATGTCGGATACATATCCCATACCCTTATCCGATTCTTGAGTATCCGACACGAGTACTTTGTACATTTAAAATAGTTCATATAACATAAGTTGCTAGCATCTTCAAAGTATTCTTCATAGTATTTTTCATGTAGTAGAGAGTTAGACTTGGGATATTACGGGATAAAGATCTATTGTCCTTGAATGAAGCTGCAGTCCTTGCATGCTGAGAGATGTGATAACCTCAAGATTGTGGCTTTTATCGTTGTGAATGTTGAATGAATGTTTTTGGTCAATTTAAATTGTTCAAGATGAACCATCATTAGTTAGTGCTTTATCTTATGTTGGGTTGACTGGAATTTGATACTTGTTTTTACATTTTTAAAAACATGGATACTAGATATTATAGCCCATACTCCAAATCATCAAGGTTTAACTCATGTGATATTGTTGTATTGATATGAATGAAGGTTTTATGATCTGTGACTCATTTGGCTCATGTCTGATTTATAGAATTTGCTTACAATTTGATGGGGGAGATTGGTTGCTATAGATAACTTCTGTTTGCTGGGGCATATGTTTTTTTTTACCCTCCTTTTGTCTTTTTTTTCTAAATCCTCCTTGGTAAAGAGTATTGATATCTTGTATATTTGATTAAGTTGTAGAACAGATTTTTCCTGGAGTTAATAGGGAGTGGAATCCTGAAAGCAGTGCAATGAGATGCATTCCTGCAATTCAAACATTTCCTGTATACTAGGAGTGTGAGTTTTGTTGTCATGCAAGGAGGGTGATGAGCCTGTTTCTCACCTATTTAGTTATTGAATGTTCAATGGAGAACTGTGGTGCTTTGCTTTAATGTTGTTTGAAGTGGATAGGGTATGCCGCTTTGAGAAGGAGGTGTTGGGGTGTTGTTGACTTGGATGGGAGCGAGATTTAGGAGGAGGAGGAGGAGGATGTGGGTGCTAGTTCTTTTTTTGTTTAACATGCTTGATTTAGATAAAAAGTAATAGGCATGTAAAAATAGTCCGGCTCAGTTCGGCCGCAGTTTGGACAGGCTAAGTTCGAGCCACGGCCCAAGCTTTGCGGGCTCTTGGCAAAAATTCAAACTAGGCTTTTTTGGAGAGGGGTAGGCCCAGACCCAAGCATATGGTACTCGGATCGGGGCCTTGGCCGGGCCAGGTTTGGGTTTTTCATTTTTTTGTTTTTTTGTTTTTTTGTTTTTTATTTTTTAAGTTATGTGAAACTATAAATTATTAAATTTATATTTTATAATTTATCATAAGTTTATTTATTAGTTTATCATTTTATAATAAATTTATAACTTTATAAGTTTATTCGTTTGCAGTTAGTTTATTAGTTTATAAATTTATATTTTATAGTTTATTAATTATAAGTTTATAGTTTATTATTAGTTTATTATGAGTTTATGCTTTATTAGTTTATTAGTTTATAATTTATTATAAGTTTATGTAGAGGATCAGAATAGGGATCTACTGGTTCCGTCTAAGCTGGTTGTGACATCATGGGAGAATGCCACATGCGTGCTTGCACAAAAAATGGGTGAGATGTCCGCCGTAGGCTTTATACCGGTGGACTCTCCGACGATCAAGTCAAACAAAGGGGTTTTAGAGAGAAGGAAGAGCTTGAGAGTAAATTTTAGCAGAATCTTAGCGTAGTAACAGAGAGTATACCTTTATCTTCCAATTTGGTGGTTATTTATAGGAAAAAAATATTCTTGACCCGTTTGTGGAGTCCGACTCGACCCAAGTGGGTCGGGTTGTACCTCTTCTCTCTGATGAATGCATAGCAATTAATGTCTTGATGGTGACTTATCAGTGCCATCATTGAATATCTCTACAAGATATCGCTACAAATGCCTTTTGTTATATCTAGATGTCCATCAGTATTCAGGTATAACTTCAGGTCTAATTTGGGCTAGGGCTAAGCAACCTCCATTTGACCATTTTACTCTTGAGTTGGCCAATTTATTACTAATCCGTCATCATAGTATCACCTCCCGGATATATGTATCGCGGGACATGATCTTTAATATTACCCATTTAGCTCGAACCAGGGTTTAGGCAGTTTACTTTGCTTGGCTATCAGTGCTGAGCATTCCTCGTAAAGGTGCCGAGCACAAGTTCTTCGGGATGTTGGGGCCGAACTCTCACTGAGCTCGGGCCTTGTGCCTTGAAGTCTCTTGAGCTCGGATACGCCACTGTACAGCTCGGCCTATTGCCCGAGCTGATGTGGACATGTAGAGGAGTGTTTCGTGCTGACGTGGAGTGTTACTCTGTACGGCCTCCACGTGTACTAATGTGACTTTGGTTGAAACTTGATTCCCCTCAATTGCCCCCATCATCTTGTTATCGCTCGAGAACTCGAGCTGCTAGAAGATGATGTGATGTTCTTACCTAATTTGTTATTTTGTCTTTTGGTCGGGAGGCTTGTTGAGCAAGCTTTGCTGACATAATGTCCTTTAGCTGTCTTTTTCGCCACGTGTTGAGCCCCTACCAATTCTACTGCGCATTGAATGCGTGCATTGAATGCGTACGACGTCAGCTGTACCTTAGGTACTGAAACTTCACCGGAATGTCGGTCGTCATTTCAATAAATGTCAATCATTTGGCTTAATGATGGCGGATTTGGTCGAATTTTCTGGCCCGATCAAACATTTTGCTCGGGATCCTTAATCTGACGGTGGACGTTGCTCGGTTGAGTAATCCGAACGCCAGTAATACGATGTCCAACCGTCACAAATTGTTCAGGCATATCTGCTCGGGGGACACGTGCCGCCTGCGTTAAATGCGCATTAAATGCACACGGTGCGCGTCAGGGCACGCGCCATAACTGCTGTCTTTTCGCGCTTCGTTTGAATCGTCCGTGAAGCTATAAAAGGGTGAGGGCACTCTCCCCTCCCCTCTTTTTTGAAATACTGAAACTCCCGGGACTTGGGCGATTTTTGAAAATCTCCTTCCTCAACTCTGGCGACGACGGTTCTTGCAACTCCGGTGACTTTCAAGCCCTCTGTTGCTTTCTTCTTTCCGGTAAGCCTCTTATTTGTATATATCTTTCACCTTTTTATCTTTTATGCAAAAATCTAAGGCCAACGCTGCCGCAGTAGGGGTTAGGCCTACTGGCCTACACCCCAATACCCTAGCGTCGCCGCTGCATTCCCAGCGGTGGTGGCGTTGCTGGGGAAGAACCTGCGGTTATACATACATACATACGTACACATCTAAAACCTCCTTCCTCCTTTTTTCTTTTTTTTAGAGCCAAAATGGGGCGTCTCGCACGGTATGTTGACACACCAGAGGCCTTGACCGAGCTTCGCCGAGCTCTGTCTATCCCTGATGATGTCACCGTACGCCAGACAACTTATAAGGAGACTTGGACCACCGACGAGCCCGGGGCGGCTATGTTCCTCCTTGTGGCCCTCGGGGAGTCCAGACTTGAGTTCCCCCTCCCGAGCATCGTGAGGGAAGCTCTTTCTTTTTATCGGTTGTGCCCGGCACAACTCACCCCCAACTTCTTTTCCATCCTGATGGGGGTAGCGCTACTGAATCGCTACATAGGCATCGATCTCAGTGTTCGGGAGATTCAGTATTACTACTCCATCTCCGAGACATCCAAAGGCCAGAACATGTACTACTTGAAGGCCAAGGGCGGGCGTTAAATAGTGCTGGAACTAAAGAACTCCCACAAGGGAGACTTAGAAGATTTTATAGTGGTCGGGGGCAACTGGAAGCTCGGCCTTGGCGTCCACGACCCACGTGTTCGGCTCTGCCCCATGAGAGCTGGATCTCCAGGTAGCCGAGCTTTCCCTGTATTATGTACTGTAGATTCCATTTTTTACATATCTCGAGATCTAACTTCTTGTATTTTTCAGGAGCCTATTACAACATGACTGCTATCCAGGACAAAAAAGATCGAAGAGACGGTCGGGTAAACGTCGACCACCTGCGCCGGGTACTGGACTGGGACAAGGAGGTTCGCAGCTTCAGAAGACTGTTCAACGGGGTGCCGATCAGACCTGAGGAGCTCGGGCACCGCCTAGAGCCCATCGAAGAAGATGTAACAAAGGCAAGCCAGGGCACGGAAGCTTCAACCTCCCGAGCAGTCAGCAGCAGACCGTCATCTAGCTCCACCAGCCGAACAGTCCTCGTGGCCATAAAGATGTCACTGAGGAATTTATTTGACTTGCTTGGCGGAGTTCCTCGGCTAGCCACTCCAGCCCTCCCAGCCAGGACTACATCCTCCCGACCAGAGGTGTCGGTCACAAGTGTTCCCGCCGCACCCCGAGCCCCAACTGCCCAACCTACTCGAGCTTCTAGAAAAAGGGCAACGCCCTCCGAGGTGGCTGAACGGGAAACGAGGCATAGAACCGAGGCGCCTCCCCCATCCGTGCTGACCCGGACTGGGGGATCTGGGCTCCCTTCCGAGCTTCCATCTGAGGAGCCGCTTAGCTTCACCCCCACCCACCGTGGTAATTCCCTCACGGCACAAGACTCCATGCAGGAAAGCCACCAAGTGGCATGGGCCCTGGCAAAGAGCCTCAGTCTTTCGAAGGACAAGGCTGCCTATGGGGCCCTCCCCAGCACCGCGATGTGCAAGAAGGCCGCACAGTACCTGATCGTGGTAAGAATCTATCCCCAAGCTACCCTCATTTGCATATCACGCTTATCTTAATGTCATGTTTCTCTTTTCATTTCCTTTGCCAAGCAGGGGCTTCAGATGGGGATGGAGGCTGCCGACCAGTGCAGCCAGCTGCAGGAGAAGCACGACCTCCTGCACGTTAAAGCCCTCAAGCTCCGAGAGGACGTGAAAGTCCTTCAAGCACAGGTCGGTGAAGCCTGTTCGGCCAGAGAAGAAGCCGAGGTCTGAGCCACTAAGGCATTGGACGCGGTGAAGGATCAAGAGGCCATTCTTGCCTCGATTATTGGCCAGCTGGACCAGTCTTCTAGGGGCAAGGCAGCCCTCGAGTCAGAAAACGCCGAGCTTAAAGAAAAAGTTGCTCGGGTGACGAAGGACCGATACGACGAGGGATTCGACAAGGCAGGGAAAGTGTATGCCGCACAGGTGATGAGCATGTAGAATCCCATCTTCAAGATGGGATGGGATGCTGCTCTAGCCGCCGCCAAGGTCGGGCCCGAGTTTGATCTCCATAGAGTGATCCCTTGGATGCAATCAACAGTGCCGTTTCCTGATCAGCTCGCGCATCTGATCGGGGTTGCCATTCCTCCCGACCCTGTGGTGAAAGCTGACCCGATCACGACGGTCGAGGTTCCTCCTCCTCCTCCTGATCAGACAGATTCTAAATTGCCACCTCCACCACCACCCAAGCTCTAACCCGATAACATGGACAGCGACGCAGAATTCGAAGAGCTCAACCCATTGTGGCCCGAACGCTCGAGCTCACATGTGAACGCCACGGTCGATCTGACCACCGAGGACGAGGAGGCTTGCGGGGAAACTGCTGAGGCTGTCGAGGAAGCTCCCGATCAGGTTGTTGCTAATGAGGGGCAAGCTTAGGTCTTTCTTTGTTTCATTTTTCTTTTTCAACTTGCATTGCACGACCTTGTCTTTCTTGTGAGGTCGGCGTGCACCAGTGCTGTATTCCCTTTTATCATTAATGAAAAAAAAGTTTTTCTGTTCGTCGTCTTACAACTGTTATTCTTGTATTCTTTCTATTTCTGATCTTTATGCAAGTATATGAAGCTCGGTTTCACACTATTGAGTAAGGTCGGACAATCTCTAATCATATCGAGATCACACCGAACTAAAATGCTTAACAAACTCACAAGATTACTCGAACACCTTCTATACATCCCAGTTGCGTAGTGTATATAACCGAGCAAGTTCCCATGGTTGGGAAAAATCTCACGATTTGCCGAGCAAGTCCACCTGTGACATAGGATTGAAATGTAAAAATCTCAAAATTTCCCAAGTCATTCAAGGTCGGCTTGAGTTTTTCTCTGCTCGTCAAATTTTGACAGCTCTAGCCGAGCTACGTTACATATATCCTAGCTCGGGAAACGATCCTGCTCATCTCTTGTGCCCATTGATGGGTCTTAATGCCTGGCCAGGCGAGGTGATCACAATGGGTCCTCGGAGCCGCCGAGCATATGGCATCATTAGCCCTCTCTAACCAGATTGATGGTGTCTAGCCGAGCTAGGATTTTTTGTCCTGCTGTGGCTCGGGGCCACCGGGGCTTTGGGTACCTAGCCGAGCTAGGACTTTCAGTGATGATGTTATCAATCATGCGCAAACGGTTAAAAAATTCTCTTTATTCCTTGCTCTAAACAAATGTGCATTACAGACGTCAATGATAAAATTTTCTTAAATTCTGAGCATTCCACGGCCTTGGGATCAGCTTTCGTTCCATGTCTTCGAGTCTGTATGCTCCCGTTCCAGCAACTGACATAACCTTGTATGGACCCTCCTAGGTCGGACCTAACTTGCCATCAAGGGGGTCCTTTGTGTTAAGGAGGACCTTCCTGAGGACTAGCTCGCCGACCTGGAAGCTCCTCTAATTCACCCGCTTGTTGTAGAACTCTGCAAGTTGTTGGTGATAGGATACCAGCCTGACTAGAGCTTGCTCTCTTCTTTCCTCAGCCAAGTCCAAGTCTCGAGCAATGCTGAGATCGTTATTCCCGGACTCAAAGGCTTTAGTTCTAATAGTAGGCACGCCGACCTCCAAAGGGATAACTGTCTCTAAGCCGTAGGCCATGGCAAATGGCATCTCCCCAGTGGAACTCCTAGGGGTTGTTTGGCAAGGCCACAGCACGAATGGGAGTTCGTCCGCCCACTTTCCTTTGGCTTTCTCTAATCTTTTCTTCAGCCTTAAAAGAATTGTTCTGTTCGAGATCTCTACTTGGCCATTGCTCTGGGAGAATGAGGGCGTTAAGAAATAAATCTTTACGCCAAGGCCGGAGCAGAATGTCTTGAACAAATTGCTGTCGAATTGCTTCCCGTTGTCTACAACTATGGCGCGCGGGATGCCAAATCTGGTAATGATGTTCTTCCACAAAAAACTTCTTCGCGTCCACATCTCTAATGTTGGCCAAGGGCTCAGCCTCCACCCATTTGAAAAAATAATCCATGGCTACAATTAGGAACTTTTTATTGCCATGCGCTTTAGGCAACGTCCCAATAATATCCAGTCATCGGACTAAGTTCTTCGGCTGGTTGCCTATGCAAGGGAGCAAATCGCTGGCACTTCTCATACTTCTGCGAATATAACTGGGCATCTTTTTGCATGTAGGGCCACCAGTAGCCCTGACTCATTGCTCGGTGCGCCATAGATCTTCCCCTCAGTGTGGCCCCGATAAATCCCCTCATAAAGTTCGAACAAAAAGTCTTGGACTCTGTTCGGGTGAACACATAGTAGGTAGGGACCTGAGAAAAACCTCCTGTACAGTTATCCCTTGGGAGATAACCAAAAATGTGCAGACTTGTGTCTGATCTTGTGCGCCTCCTTTTTTTCCTCTAGGAGTTGGCCATTGCTGAGGAAACTGATGATAGGGTCCATCCAGCTCGGCTCCTGGTCTTCTTCAATTGCACATATTTTTTGAGCAGTGATGTCAATGCTCGAGCTCTCCTGCTTCTGCACTTCCACTGTTCTTTTTAGCCCGAGCTCGATTGTAGAGGCCAGAGCTGCCAGATCATCGGCATGAGAGTTACCTTCTCGGCTGACCTGCTCAATCTGTACTTCTTCGAAGTCCTTGATCAGCTCGAGTGCAATAGAGAGATAGGCAGCCATCCTGTCATCCCTAGCGTTGTATTGCCCAGTCATCTGATTGACCATTAATTGTGAATCATAAAAAACTTTCAACTTTCTGATGCCTAGGAACTCGACACTCCTAAGCCCTGCGAGTAGTGCTTCGTACTCGGTTTCATTATTTAAGGCTGAGAATCCCAATCTTATTGAGTGTTCTATCACTGATCCATCAGGGGAAATGAGGACCACTCCTGCTCTGGAGCCCTTCTGATTTGAAGCACCATCAGTGAATAGCCTCCACGCTTGCAGTATGGTTGATCGGGGCTTGGCGTTGGATGCCCCATTTTCTTCTACATCCCTTTTTTCTGTCCGGTCGTCCTTCCTCCCAGCTCGGGCTCGAGTGGGGTTGAGTCCGAGCTGTACTGTGTGCTTGTCTTCGAAAATTAAGTAGTAAAATTTGTGAGGATTTGACCTTTGATTGTTGTTCTTGGTCGAAATTCAATATCGTATTCTCCGAGTTCCACTCCCCACTTGGCAATCCTTCCACATAGATCAGCTCAGCATAGCAAGGCTTTGAGAGGGTGTGCAGTTAGAACAATGGTCTTGTGGGCCTGAAAATACTGTGCCAGCTTTCGAGATGCCATGACCAAAGCTAGTGCTAGCTTCTCCAAAGGCAAGTATCTAGTCTCGGCATCGAGAAAGGTGTGGCTGACATAGTAGATCGGGAGCTGTTCGGCAACATCCATTCTCTGCAAGACAGCACAGCCGCATGTTCGGACACTGCAAGATACATGTATAGCTCATCCCCTAACAAGGGCTTAGAGAGAAGAGGAGCCGAGGTCAGGTACTCCTTCAAATTTTGGAGCGCCTGATCACACTCCTCCCCCTATACAAAATTTTTGCCCTTTTTCAACAATTGAAAGAAATGATGGCACTTATCTGACGATCGGCTAATGAATCTATTCAGTGCCGCTGCCATTCTAACCAATCGTTGTATCTCTCGAGTAGTCTTGGGTGGCTGTATGTTCTGTACTGCAGCTATTTGGTCAGGATTGGCTTCAATCCCTCTTATGTTGATCAGGTGCCCTAGGAATTTTGTCGATTGTACGCCGAAGGCACACTTTGACGCATTGAGCCTTAGCTTAGAGGATTTTAGCACCTTAAACACACTGTATGCATCCAACAAACTCATGGTTCCATGGCCGGCTGCTGAGTCCACCAGTTGATCAATTTTGGGAAGTGGGAAAGAATCCTTGGGGCATGCTTCATTTAGGTCAGTGAAATCAACATAGACTCTCCACTTCCCATTCTTTTTCTTTACCACCACAATGTTGGACAGCCAGTGAGGGTACTACACCTCTTTAATCGTTCCCGCCTCGAGCAACTTTTCAACTTCCTTGGCAACGGCCTCTGCATGCTGAGCTGAAGACCTCCTCCCGCGCTGTACAATGGGCTTGTGAGTAGGGTTGACATTTAGGTTATGTTCCATTACCTCGGGATCAATGCCGGCATCTCGTAGGGAGTCCAAGCGAAGACCTCGACGTTCGATCTAAGAAAGCTCACCATAGCGGACTCATCTTGTTCGGTCATGTGGATGCTGAGCAGGAAGAACCGATCAGGGTCTTCCTGGTTCAGCATGACTTTCTTTAGTGGCTTCACCACCCTCTCTACTGGTGCTTTTCCCGACGTCATCAAGGAGTGGTCTGTCTTGTACTTCCACGACACACATCTGTTCGTCGCCAGAAGAGCCTTATTTACCTCGGATGGCAGCCATAAAACATTGCATGGCAGCTGCCTGATCTCCCCTGATGCATTCTACACTCCTGGCGGTTGGAAACTTTAAAACTTGATGGTAAGGTGAAGGAATGGCCTTGAGCTGATGAAGCCAGGTCCTTCCCATTATAACATTATAAGGTGACGGGACGTCCACCACCAAGAATTCAATGCTCCTGAGCTCGGAGCCCGCCCTGACTGGTAGCGTGATTATTCCCAATTGTAAGATGGGCTGACCATTGAACCCGACCAGTGGGGTATGGCATTTCTGCAAGTTCGCTTTCGTGAGTCCCAATTTGTAGAAAAGGTCGGCATACATTACATTTTTCGGGCTCCCCTGATCGACTAGGATACGCTTTACGTCATACCTCCAAATCCAGAGGGTTATAACGAGCGCGTCGTTGTGAGGGTGCTCAACCCCCTCAAGATCGGCATCGGTGAAAGTCAGATCTCTGGCTAGGAATTCATTGCTCGGATACTTCCTTATACTCGGCTCACCGTGCTCGAGCTGGGCCTGCATAATCTCGCGATGTGCCCTTTTCTGGCCTTGACCCCTTGCTTCATTCACTGTCTCCGGCCCAGGGGCTGCATGAATGACATTAATAACTCCCACTGGCTCATCTGCCCCTCTATCTTGTTCGACCTTAGCATGTTGTTCAGCCCTGGTCTTCTCCTTGTCAATATACTACCCGAGATTTTTTGCCTTGACTTGCTCCTCCAAGAACCTTTTAAATGTTCGGCAACGATCGGTGTAGTGCCCGTGCTTCCTGTGGCAAGCACATTGTTTCTTCTCAGCCCGCTTGCTCGGGTCCGTGAACATCTTGGGCGGCAAGACAAACCACGGCTTGTCCTTGATTTGGTTGAGGAGCTTATGGATGGGCTCCTTAAACACGGTGTTTGCCACTTCATACACCTCATTGGGCCTCTGGCGCTCTTTTTCCCAATCTGGCCTCTTCTTGGTCCTCTTATTTTCTTTCTTCTTCGCTCGGTCAACCTTCGGTGCTTCCCGGGCACAGGCTTCATTGCTCACACCTCCAATGTCTTCCTCCACATTGGAGTGCTGCTCGATCCTTAACATCAGCTCGGCCATGCTCTGAGCAGGCCTCTTGGTCAGCGAATGTCTCAACTTGTGGGTTTTCTCCAACCCGAGTTTGAAGGAGGCCACGGCGAGCTGCTCGTTGCAGTCATCTATATCATTGAAGATCTCCCAGTATCGCCGAGCATATGACCTTAAGCTTTCGTTCTCTGCCTTCTTTAATCCGAGCAAGGAATCAATTTCCTTGGGCTGACGGCTGTTTGTAATAAACCTAGCTGCAAACAGCTCGGTGAGTTGTCTTCAGCTTCCTACCGACCCAGCTGGGTGCTTGTCAAACCAACGCAAGGCCACCTCGCCCAAGTTGGACGGAAACATCTTGCACATCAGAGTGTCATTTTTGCTCCAAAGTGCCATCATCTGTTTGTACTGTCGGATATGACCCATAGGGTCAGCTTTCCCATCGTAGAAATTGAATTTGGGGGTTTGGAACTTCCTGGGGGGATCTGCCCCGTCCACTTTCCTCGTAAAAGGGGAGGTGGAGATTTGCTCCAGGGCCCTCCGAGCTACGTCTTGAGCTGACCTCTCCGTGGCCGGCTGTAATCTCCCCTCAAGCTGGAGGTTCAACCATTGCTTTAGCTCTTCTTTCTCCTCTGCACACCCGAGGTCTTGACCAGCCCGCCATTTTTGCTCACTGCGGTGCTCGGCTCGCTCATTGGTGTTGCTGGAGGTCTGGGTTTGCCCTTGTATGTTTCTTTTGGAGCCTGAGACAGCTCCTTTGAAGGTCCTCATCATGTTGAGGATTCCTTGCTGGGCTACAAATCACCCGAGGCCGAACGATGCCCCTCCTGTCATCTCGATTGGACTTCTCACGCCAGTTGGATCTCTCGCGAGATCGCTCATGCTCGGGGCTGATTGCTGGCAAATGCCGCTGGTCCATCTGAGCCCTCGTCTCGTGGAGCTCTCATTGGAGTTCGTCCAACTGCTCGTCCCTTTTGTTCAGCTCGTCCTAATACCTTTCCAAGACTTGCTGCAGGTTGAAACGTGGGGGGTAGACTCCTGCAGAAGGTGTTATGCCGTTGGAACTCCCAACCTGAGTTTGTTCTCTCCTTCGGTTGAGCCTAGCTCCGCCAACGTGAACCTCAAAGGCCACTGGGTGTCCCCTTCTTCGGTGTGTTGCATGCGACGCCTTTGCGTGTGGTGCGCGTGGCTCTCTTAGCACTTCAAGCTCGTGGTTCCCCCGACTAGCCATGAAGGTGTTCTAGGAGTTTTCCACAGACGGCGCCAAATTATAGAGGATCAGGATAGGGATCTACTGGTCCCGTCCAAGCTGGCTGTGACGTCAGGGGAGAATGCCACATGCGTGCCTGCACAAGAAAATGGGTGAGATGCCCGCCGGTGGCTTTATACCGGTGGACCCTCCGACGATCAAGTTAGACAAAGGGGCTTTAGAGAGAAAGAAGAGCTTGAGAGTAAATTTCAGTAGAGTCTTGGCTTAGTAAAAGAGAGTGTACCTTTGTCTTCTAATTTGGTGGCTATTTATAGGAAAAAATATTTTTGGTCCGTATGTGGAGTCCGACCCGACCCAAGCGGGTCGAGTTGTACCTCTTCTCTCTGATCAATGCATAGAAATTAATGTCTTGATGGTGACTTATCAGTGTCATAATTGAATATCTCTGCAAGATATCTCTACAAATGCCTTTTGTCATGTCTAGATATTATTCAGTATTCAGGTTTAGCTTCAGGCCTAATTTGGGCTAGGACTAAGCCACCTTCATTTGACCATTTTACCTTTGAGTTGGCCTATTTATTACTAATCCTTCATCATAGTATCACCTCTCGTATATATGTATCACGGGACATGATCTTTAATATTGCCCATTTAGCTCGGACTAGGGTTTAGGTAGTTTACTTTGCTCGGCTATCAGTACCGAGCATTCCTCGTAAAGGTGCCGAGCACAAGTTCTTTGGGATGTTGGGGCCGAACTCTCGCTGAGCTCGGGCCTTGTGCCTTAAAGTCTCTTGAGCTCGGATATGCCACTGTACAGCTCGGCCTATTGCCCGAGCTAATGTGGACATGCATAGGAGTGTCCTGTGCTAACGTGGAGTGCTACTCTGTACGACCTCCACGTGTACTAATGTGACTTTGGTCGGAACTTGATCTCCCTCAGTTTATTAGTTTATTATAGGTTTGTAAATTAGTTTATTTGTTATATATTAATATTAGTTTATAAATTATAATACAATAAATACAATATTTATAATACATAAATACAATAAGCTTAAACACTTTAAGTAATTAAATGCAATATAAAATTTTATTATTCAAAACTCAAAAGTAACCAAACGAGTTGGGCCTCGGCCTCAGGTGGGCCAAAGAAATTGGGTATCGGCCTCGGTCCTCGGACTGGGCCAGTCCACGGGCTTGAGGGGGGTGGGGTTGGCCCAAACCGTAGCTAAGATTTTCAAGCTCAAGCCTAGCTCGTGCCGGGCCACTACAGTGCTAGACCTCGAACTAAGCTCGAACTGCAGGCCAAAATTACACTCCTAGAAAGAAATAAGAGATCTTTCAAAAGTTCAGTCAAAAGTTAATAGAAGGATGTTTTCTAATTTTCACTTTAATTTGTGCAGTTGATTGTCAGAACACAGTGTGCCTTCACTTATTGAAACAGTTAATATCTAAAATTCTTGTTAGTGTAATTATTTTGTTGCTTTCTCCAATTTTTGTGGGACTTATATTTTTTATTTGTTTTTTTTCTCTTTTTCTTTGTTGTATGGGGTGTTAATTTTTTCTTTGTCTTCAGTTTCTTATGATTGTGGTGGCAGTAATAGTGGCGGTGGGAGTGATAGTGTTAGTGCCATCGCCACCTCTTTACTTCATGTGCCATTGAAACTTGGGATTTAATAGAAAAAGGAGGATAAGAAAGAGAGTACGATGATGTAGGTGATTCGTTATCGTACCATATTAAAATAAATATTTAAAATTTTAAAATTAATTACTATTTGGTAGAATAGTAGTTAAGTCCAGATATTGTTTCTTAGGAACTATGGGACGTAATTACAATTTTACAACTTAAAATATTATTTATTTTTTTAATAAAAAGATTTGTTTGTTTTAATCTAAAAAAATCTAAAATTAAATTAAACTAAAAATAAAATATTTGATTTCAATTAGAAAAAAAAATTAAGGATTTGAATCCATCCTAACCATTATTTTACTTTTATTCAGATTTTATTTCATTGATTTGATTCAATTCAATTCGGTCTCGACTACACGACTAACACAGATTAGCAAGACAATAAGGTTGAATCCAAATTTGGCATATCTTATCTTAGACGTGGCACGCATCGTCCGAGTGATTTCGGCACGACCCGTCCTATCCGAACATAAGATATCTCACGTTTGGATAAAAATAAGAATATATAACAGTTGCATGATCTCGTTATTACAATCAAATAAAGTAAAAATAGAAATTAGATAATCAAATTAAAAACACGTTGATCAAACGCCAACGTCTCAAAATCATATAACGAACTAAATTCGAATAGAAAAGAAATAGAAATCAAAATTACACTAAAATACCGACTAGGGGTTCGTCAACCCCTAGAAAGAAGAAGATTAGCCAATCATATTTCGGCTTGAATCCATGAAAAGATGAAGAAGAATGGAATCCCGGGCCTCCGTCTTCGTCTTCCCGTCACTTTTCAAGCCTCCACACTTATCTCTGGATAAGTCTTCAATCTGATTTTTGATGATATGAAATGAATGGAATGGATCCCCAAGGCGTTGTTTATATAGTAGTGATCAACGCCCCTTGTTGTAGAGTTATGTTCAAATTCTAACTGTCCCGTTATGTCCGAACGCTTCCCATTCCGTCCAGACGAAAGTATTTCTGTTCTGGTTTTGTCCGGATGCTCTAATTTTCGTCCGAGCACAAATCATTCTGGTTAATTTTCGTCCGGATGCCCATATTTTCGTTCGAACGCAATTTCGCAAAAACGCGATTTTGCTATTGTACCAACTTCAAACGAATATAACTCATTCATCCGAATTATGAATAGAGTCATTCTTGTATTCAAATTGAATCACCGAAAGTCTACTTTTCAATGGTTCTGGTCTCATACCAAAATTCATTTTGCACAAAAAGTTATAACCAAAATAGTGAAGATATGTCAATTTTTTTCACACATTTTTCGCATATTTTTTGCCGAACTTCTTTTGAAATATTATTTTCTTTATCATTGAACCATTTTACTGAATTTCTTGAACTTTGAGCTATTACCATTCATGATGCCGGGTCTTCGGGTTCTGAGAGGTAATCGGAACAACGTTGTTTTGATCATTTGGCTTTCGCTTTGGAATTATTAATTTTTTACAGTTTTTGATTTATTTTAACACATTTTTCTACCATCTTGCTTCTTTTGATGCTAACACTAAAATACTATTAAAATATATTAATAAACACATAAGCAAAGTTTAGCGAAGCATGCTTTGTCAAATTTAATTGACACTTTTACATAGTGATGAGTAGGCCTTAATGCAATTGATAAGCTAATCAATTTTTTTCCTCTCTTGGAAATGAGTTCAATTTCATGTTATTCACGAATTATTACTTGAATTGCCACGATTTGATTTATGTGAGTTTCTAAGAGCAGTGGTATTTTAAAAAAAAATTGCCCTTTTTTTTGAATTTTTTAAATTCTTCTCGTCAAGGGAGAAAGTAGAAAATTTTGGTTGGACTTATAACATAATTAATTGACTATTTTTTTATTTATGTATTTTTACAGTTTACCAGATTTTCTTTTTGGCAGCTAAGAAGCAAGCTAATGTTCATTTTTATTATCAAGGTGAAAATGAAAATATACCAAGCCGGAGTATATTTAAATCATATTACGGTGTTGATCTAAAAAATGAACGAGAAATATAATTTTTAAGTGTAAATTGACTATTTTTTGAATTAAAATGAATTTAATTTTGCAAAATTATAAATCAATAATTTATTTAATTTTCATATAGATATTCTTCTTAATGAATTCTATATCATAATTAATTCAGATCCATATGGACTAATTTTTGTGTTCATAGTCGCCCAACCGCATTGCAATAACACCTGTCATCACTGGGGTATTTCCAAATTTGGTTTGGCATAACAAAGAGTTATATAGTTAAGGGTCTGTTTGATTACCAAAAAAATTATACAAAG
>JAOTRH010081031.1:0-17186 GCA_034768845.1 Heliamphora exappendiculata
TTGTTGAAAGTTCAATAAAGATGTATTTTCTGGATCCCCGAGCATGTATTTTATGTCGGTGTTGGAAATTCTCCCAATATATACAAGCTAATGTGCACATGCTAGCATGTTCAAGATATATTTTTAATAATTCAGTCACTTAATAGAAGTTATTGTAAAGGTTGTGTTGGAGAAAATAGCATAATAGAGGGAGAAATAGAAAAAAGTAAGACTTTGAGGTGCGATAACTTTATTTAACACGATATTTGCCCCGACACTAAGTGAGTTTATATCGAGTTTCTAACAAATCGCCTCTACAATACAACAAAGTCTTGAAATTGACAAATAACAATATCCGAGAATTTTGAAAATTTCTCAGAATACTAATGCATAATATGAGTTTTGAAAAGAGTAATAGGATCCCATGTAAAACTGATAAGAAAGCCTTTATTTATAAATACCGCAGAGACCCAATTAATGGGTTATACCCTTTTATTAATGGTGGTTGATTACTATTTTAATGAATAGCCATAATTGTTACTAAAAGCTATTTAAATTAAGATTAATTTCTAACAGTTCAAAAAGTAATAATGATCCAATACTTCTCACCAATATCAAGCGTGCCATTATCTGCACAAGATTACTACTTTTTTGCACTTCTTAAATACAACTTGTCTAAGAAACTCGAATTTAGAAGTTCATTTTTTTTTTGTGAACTTTCTAATGTGAGACTGCGCTTTTTATTAAAAAAAAGTATTTTCTTCTTCTTTATTTATTACAAATTATATATATACATATATACATATATATATATATATATATATATATATATAATAGGTTATATTTTTAAATTTTATATTTGGCATTTTGATGTATTTTCCATTCTATCAAACATTTTAAGAATACACAAGTCTATACAACAGCAATTTAAGACAGACAATAAGTGAGCACACTCCCTTTCTATAATAATCTCTCTCTCTCTCTCTCTATATATATATATATTTATACGTACACAATATTATAAAGACACTTATATATATATATATATATATATATATATATATAGACGTAGACACGTACACAACACTATAAAGACACTTTTTTGTGAACCACACTTCCAATGCTGTTCACATGGCCACCACCAACCCGAGTTATGAGAGTGACTGCAAGGAGATTCACGATTCATGGGGCAGACTCAGCCATTTGGCCCAATCCTTGGCAGGCAAATCCCAACTCGAGCGCAGGCAAATTAGGGAAGCGTACATGGCAATGTATGGGGAAGACCTGATCCATCGTCTCCAAAACACCTCTCGAGCGGTCACCACCAGCAGCAGCCAGCGAAAGGAGCTCGGAGCTTCACCCACCGCTGCGTGGGTCGTCGGTTCAGCTTCAGCCTTGTCCTTGTGGATGCTGGATCCGATTGAGCGCGACGTGGCCATGGCTAGGGAAGCGCTTGATGAGCAGACTAGTGATAGCGGCTACGAGGCGCTGGTTGAAATGTTTGTGGGTCGGAAGTCAAGTCATCTTGTTCTAATCAGCCAAGGTTATCAGGCAAGATTTAGAAGACAATTGGAACGAGATATAGCCTGCATTGAATCTTCCCACCCCTACAAAAAGGTAAGCTAGCTAGCCTGCCAATTATTATGCATAGGGTCCTTTTCATTCAGCTTATCCGTAGAAAATAACATGGTTGGTTAAGATTTATGTAGAGGGTCACAAATTCTATTAAATATGTATTTATATTTTATAGATTATTTTTAAAATAAAATTTTTGAAAATTTATTTTGAGTACATAAATTTTTTTCTCAAAAATTATTTGAAAAAGATAATCTTTGAAGAGAAACTTTTGTGTACTAATTGGGTACACGGTTAGAAACTTGCCAGTGAAAACCTTGTCAGAAGGTTTGTGAACACAAACATTTAAACAGTAACGCTGTTACTTTTCTCTTTTTTGCGATTTCTCTCTCCGGTGTCCGGACACTCTTTTTGCTCTTATGTTTCACTTGTTACTTTCTCTCTCCTATTGTATACTCCACTATTTTCTCTTATTGTAATTTCAAAAATAAAAAATATTGTTAAATTAGCTTTTAAAAATTTCCAAAACTTGAAAATAAGATATGATTTAGAATAATAATTTACTACTTTATTATATGATAATTATTTTAATCCATTGTAGAATTCTTTACTGTTTTGATTCATATCATCAAAAGTTTGAAAAAAAAAGGTACAAAACAAACCAAAAAATTCATAAGCCAATAAATCAGTTTGATTAGCAATTTGTTTTCATCTTTGGTAAAACAATTTTACTTATCATATCTTCGAGCCGAAGAAAAAAATTTAAAAAAAAATTGTTCAAAAATAGTTTTTTAAAAAAGGTAAAAATAAGCAAAATATTAAAATTTTAATTCCAAGTTAGGCCTGAGAAAGTATAAATTTGATGTATTGACTTATTAGTTTTCTATTTAAACCTTTATTTTTAGTTAGTATTTTTTTATTTTTTTATTTTTAATTTTCCTAGATGAGAAAAATAAAAAAAATAATTATGATCAAGAAATTTTAAAAATATTGAAAATAAAACTAAACAAATAACAAAGCCGAAATAAATGCAAAATTCTTAGTTGTACATTCCTTAAAATTATAAAATCTCAAGACTTACCAATTGTAAAATTTAAAATTGGGATATATAATTGTAAAATGGTAAAATTATGATAAAACACAAAAAATTTTGAAAACAAAAATAATTCAATTCCTTAAATTTTATTTCAAATAAGAGAATATGACCTCGTTTGGCAACCTAATTTTAAGTCAGACTTTTTGCATAAAATTACTTTAAGCCAAATAAATAAAATGTTCATTTGGTGAATCATATGAGTGACTTAAAGACAAAAGATAATAAGTTAAAAATTTTTGGCTTAAAGTCACTTTAAGCCAAAATGCAAAAAAAAATAGAAAGATAAAAAGCTTTAAGTCTAAAAAGAAATTATTATAATTTTTTAAATTTATTTTTATATAATTTTATATTCAATGAATTTTATTTAATAGAATTCGACAAGTAAATTTTAAGATTTTTTTATGAAATGAATCAAAACAGTAAAGAATTTTACAAAGGATTAAAGTATTTATCATATAATAAAGTAATAAATTATTATTCTAAATCATTTATTATTTTCATTTTTGGAAATTTTTTAACATTAATTTAACAATACCTTTTAGTTTTAAAATTACAAAGAATTCTACAAAGGCTTAAAAGTTTGTGTTCATAAACCGATGCGATACTGGTAAGTTTTTATTCGCAAAGAGTACCATATATACGTGACATTGTATTACCCAACTGATTTTGAGACAATTTATTTTAGAAGTTTATTTAGACTTATATTTTCTAATAATTAATTTTTTTTTGTATAAATTCAACTGTAAAAAATAATATCGCCTAAGTTGACATTTACCATTTGGGCAGTATTCAAAAGTGAACGTGGGGGTATTATGAAGTACTGTGTACGGTTTTGAGTCACAAAATTTAGTTTAATTAACTCCCATATGTATGGAATTTTTTAAAGCTAAAAACAAAAAGAGGATAAAAGAAAATTCTATAGTATGCACCTTTTTGGTCTTTTAGTTTTGGTTTTAATTACCATAATTTTTGGCATTAGTTATGGTCATTTTATACCCTATTGTGTACACTCATAAGCCACTATGCTGTGCAAAAATAGGCAACTCAACAAGAACATCTTACATATGAGAAAAAAATACTGTAATATCTCATCTCCCAATACAATAGTGAAAGATGAGATAAGTATAACTTAAGATAAAACATCTATATTTTACTAGTTACTTCAGCTTAAATAGTTTGAACTATATTATTAAATTTTTCTTCCAAATTATCGGGCAATAGTATATCTGTTATAAGTGAGAGATTTGTACATTAGGTACAATTTTTATTTAGGTATTAGTCAGTGCGCTCTAATATACCATATATGTTTTGTTTTAAACGTATGAAAATTCGTATTCACAAAGGGGAAGTGGGATGGTTTATCCCAGATTTTGGTGGCATTGGTTGCATCACACAAAGCCCTCCATGCAGATGTGAGCCAACACATTGCCAAATGTGATGCAAGGAGGCTCTACCAAACAGGAGAGGGAAGGCCAGGACCCATAGATGAAGCTGTGGTGCAAGAAATTCTGAGTAAAAGGAGCATTCCACAGCTCAAGCTCACATTTTCTTGCTACAAACATATATATGGGCATAACTATGCAAAGGTAAAGACTTTTTAATTGGAATGTCCAGACACGCATGGGTGCTTGGCAAAGATATCGTTAATAATTTTTTATTTTTTGTTATTAATTTTAATTATAAATTATAATTTTTTTTAAACACTTACAACTTTTATTATAATTTATAATAACTTTTTTTCTATTTCAGTTACAAATTATAATTTTACCATGCATTCACAATTTCTACTATAAGTTACAATTTATAAGTTATTAGTTTCAATAATACCAAACACCACAAGTTTATCGGTCAATGCTTTATTTATTTATTTATTTATTTGCACTAGCACTTTTTTTTATTTGTACTAGCAGTGAATGGGATTTAAACGGTGGGTTTCTACTTTCCTTTTTTTTTTTATAAATTATTTTACAGTCCCTCAAAAATGAGAACTATGGGGAGTTTGAAGATGCTCTGAAAGTGGTGGTACAATGCATGTACAATCCACCCAAATATTACGCTAAGGTATATATCTCCTTTACAAGCTCATCAGATTTTGGGGATGGTTGTGAGAAATTATTTTCAGTTCATAGTTGATAATTCAGTAAAAAAAATTAAAAGAATTCAAATAAGTGTGTTTATAATTTTTACTTTTAAATCAACAAAAGTAAATTTTACTGTTTGAAACTATAATTTTGCAATTTTAATAAATATTTGTAATTTCAGCATAAAATTATAATCACATCCTTTGATCAATGTTTAATTATTTTTTCAAACTACGATAATTGTAATGCAATAACTATATCTATATGTATGTGTGTATATATGTATATGTGTGTGGGTACGTATATACAACTTAACTTTAGACACATGATTTGATGCAGGTTTTGTACGCAAGCATGAAGGGGATGACGAAAGATAAGGGTGCTTTGGCACGTGTGATGGTGAGCAGGGCAGAGGTGGACATGGATGAGATTCAAAGGATCTTCAAGGAGAAATATGGAATGCAACTGAGAGAAGCCATATGTGAGAGCATTCCATCAGGGGATCACAGGGACTTTCTTGTTGCCTTAGCCACAAAAACCACCACTCTTCCCTCTGCTCTGTCTTCATAAACTATTTTTCCTCCAAGTCTCTCTCTCTCTCTCTCTCTCTCTCTCCTAGTTTGGTGCATTGTAATTTATTAAACAGCATAGCTTGTTGGTGTACTGTGACTATATGAACCAAAATATAAGGTCCTGTTTGGTTGCAGTTTTTATTTTTATTTTTATTTTTTTTAAAAAATTATCTGAAAATTGATAGTGTGTTTGTTAGCAATTTTCATAAAACTATTTTTAAAAAATTGAGTTGAAAAAGGACATAAATAATGAAAATTTTAAAAACAATTTAAAACTGCTTTTTCTTTTTTCTCTCAATCGCAGGACATGATGCACCTCTCAGTTTTGATAATCAAACGCATTTTTCCTCTTTAAAATATTATGAAATTTTTTTTTGAAATACTTTTTAAAATATAATTTTTAAAAATACAACCACACAAGGCCTTAAGCTTGGGCATAAGTGAGTTTTAGCCTATTTACTTACAATTATAAAAAGGTTTGTTACCATATTCTAATATTTTGTCTTTACATGATAATTTAAAATTTTTCGATTCTCCTCCTTTCTTCCTTCTTTCTCTCCCCTATTAGAGCACTTAGCATATTTTACTAAACTCTCTCTCTCACACTATGTTGCACAAAAATGAGGAGAAGAATGAGAGATATATGGTCTTATTTATAAAAATTTTGGTAATATATTTAATAATTAAGGTGTAAGTATTTTTTTTTAATTTTTTAAACTTTGATTGGTTGAGTGGGAGGTGGCAATGCTTTTGAAACTTACACAAATCAGATATGACAACTAGAGATTTTGTTTAGGGGCTGTTTGGGACAGACCAAAACCTATTTTGCATTAAATTGAGGATTAAATTATGTTTTGGTATAATTTTGTGTGAGAAAACACCGAAAATATTATTTTTTATGTCTTTTTGGTATCTTTTTCTACTAAAATATTTTATTCTAGTGTGTTTATGATTAATTTAGTATTCTCATGAATTTTCATAATTTTTGTAGCAATTAATTAATTTAGTGTAGGTTTTTACGTCAAATTAAACTAGTTTGACAAGAATTGATTTTTTGACTAATTTATTGTATAGGAACTTTAAATAATGATTCTTTTTGTTGACCTATATTATTATATTATTATGTATATTACTTATTTAAAAAGTTTTGGATTAAATTAGTTTGACTTAATTAAAAGAGTTGGGCTTTGTAATTTTATTAGGGCCCCATTTCTAATCATTTTCATGATCCATGATTTTTTTGGGGTTAAGTTGTAGGAATGTGATCCTATGATTTTATGCGATTTTAGGGTTTTAAATTTTTTTGATATCAACTGCCCTCAAGGGTTCGAGGTTTAAATATTGTGTTTTGGGGTTTCGTTATTATTTGATTAAAAGATTGTGTAAAATTACACTTTGATTCAGTTTTTCTTTATTCGTAATTTCTCTATCTTATTGGACTAATTTATAAGTTTATAACTGTTTATGATTTACGATTTCTAGAATTCAGTATTAGAGAATTACATATTCTATAAGGTATTACTTTGAACCTTAGCATTTTGTTCCCGTCCTAATATAATTTTTGGAGTTCTAGTCTTTGTAGGTTTTTGTCGCTAATTTTCGTAATCTGAAATCGAATATATATATATATATATATATATATATATATATTCATGAGTTCGTGTCTGTTGTAGAAAATGGATGAGGATTACCTCAGAAACTATCGTGCAGATAGAGAAAATTGAGAGACTTGCGTGTAATTTGTTTAGACTACGATGGTTGATGACTTCTAGAGTGATTATGAGAGAATTTTATGGTGTTTTTCGTAATAGGTGTGTAACTTAACATGAATTTACCAATTGTGGGGTGTCTTAGGCTAAAAGTGTAATTATCTAAAAGTTTAGAGTTAAACACGCAATTATTAAAAATTATAAAATATCAAGCCTTTGCGTATATATATATTTTTAATTATTGAGTTAGCACTTAACTTTCCTATTCCTTGAACTTAGAGTTTTGTTATTTGTATATGTCTTCGATTTTGATCATTTATTAAATTTTGTTATTATTTTTGGACCAAACTGTAATTCTCTATTTTTTATGAGGTTCTGGGATTAAGAGATGTTTTTTGTTCTTTAGAATTTTTAATTTCGAGATCTGGTTTTGGGTTTAATCCTTCAGGATTCTTTTTCTTGATCTAATCCTAATTTAAAAATTTAATTTCAGTTGTTTTAACGTTCTCAATCTAGAGGCTTAAAAACCCGATCGTTACAATCTACCCCCCTAAAAATAAATTTCGTCCCTGAAATTTCGTATCCTACGTTTGTTTATAAATAGCTGCGGGTAGTTGGCTCGCATGGCATCTTCCAGTTCCCAAGTCGATTCTTCGATCTCTCGGTGTCTCTATAACACACGTATGAGTAGAATAGTCTTTCCTCTAAGCACTTTGTTGCGGCGGCCAAGGATCTTCACCGATCTTTCTTCGAATGTCACATCTTCGTCGATTTGGAGCTCCTTCCAGTTGAGAGTGTGGGTCGGATCAGGTTTGTACTTTTACAACATCGAGACGTGGAATACGTTGTGAACGTTTACAAGCTGAGGCGGCAAGGTTAAGCAGTAGGTGACTGCTCCCACTCTGGCTAGGATCTCGAACGGGCCAATATACCTAGGTGATAGCTTCCCTTTCCTTCTAAATCGAATCACTCCTCGTTGCGGCTAGATTTTGAGAAACACATAGTTTCTTGTGTTGAATTCTTAAGGTCTCTGTCGTTGATCGGCATAGCTCTTTTGGTAGAAAGACGTTGCCGAATCAACTTGATCTTTTCGATGGTCTCAAGCATGATGTCTGGTTCTACCAAATTGGTCTCTCCGGTCTCTGCCCAACACAAGGGTGATCTGTACAGTTGGCCGTAGAGCACTTCGTATGGTGGCATACCAATACTGGTTTGGTGGTTGTTGTTGTAAGTGAACTCTACAAGCGGCAGGTGCTTCTCCTAACTTCCTTTGAAGTTTATAACGTAAGCTCTCAGCATGTCTTCTAATGTCTGAATGGTACGTTCAGACAGTCCATCGGTCTGAGGTTGAAAGGCTGTACTGAAGCAAAGATCTATTCCCAAAGTTGTCTGTAAATTGTGCCAAAACTGCGATATAAAGTGGGGGTCTCGGTAGGAAACAATAGAAATTAGAATCCCATGCAGGCGGTCTATCTCTCAGATGTACTTCTGGCTCAAGGTTCCCAAGGTGTCGGAGGGTTCAACTGGCAAGAAGTGCGCGGTCTTGGTTAGGCGATCCACAATAACCCAGAACCCGTTATGTCCCTAAGGCAATCTTGATAGTCCCAGTGGCAAAGTCTGTAGTCATATGCTTTCGTTCCTATTCTAGCCTTTCCAAGAGTTGTACAGTTCTTCTTTGCTTTTTTACTTTGTACTTGACGTGCTAGTATGTAGGGTTTGAATGTCTCTTCCAATGATTAGATTGTTTTTCTCAGGTGGTTAGTCACTCTAGGGTAAAACGAGCGTGATAAAAGGTATGGTTGAGGTAAATATCGAGTCATGTGACCTATTGTGGTTTGATGGTTAATTCTTCATGGTTGTCGTTAAAATTCTTCATTGAAGGTGGGGATAGCAGGATTTGAATTCTAACATCTTGGTGGAAAAAATCGGCGTGAATATTGTTGCGTATAAGTATCCTTCCTTTACTTACATACTAAGGGTATCATTAGCTCGATGTTTTTTTTTCACTGTCGGTATGAATCTTTTACTTCTCGGTACATCAAATGTGTGGGCCAGTGATGAACTAGTCTGGGGAAGTCTGAATTCTGTCACATGGTGGTGTCGTGAGTCCCTTAGCATGAAGCTATTGTCCTTGATTGTAGATTGTTGATGGCACAGTTCTACTTGTCAGGTCTTTTGAAAGATGTAGTTAGTTGAATAAACCCTTACTTAACCATTCCTGCAGTCGGGGGTCTTGATCTTCAGAATTTTATTAAATGCGGATGTTGACAGGTATTTTAAGTCGTAATATTGAGAAAATATCTTTCTCACAATTCGAAGAGGTGCTAAGAGGTTCTCGTGCTTTGTCCTAGTTTTTTTGTGAAAGCACTAAAGCCTAATGGCGTAATATCCTGACGATCGTCGTTATTCACATATTTTTAGGGCAAGGGTTTGAAGGTCGATAGGCAAAAACATGCGCGAGGTTCAATAAGGATAGTCTCAAGGAAAGCTATCATAGGGCGGTGACTGGGTAAGCATTTAGCTGAGAATTTTGAATAGTATAAGTACGAGATGCAGCTAGGGTTAAAACATCTTAGGATGGAACCCAGATGGTTCAAAAATAGATTGGATTAGGGCAGGGGTTAAGGCTAACATAATCACCGTTGACCCAAATTGAGAGGTCGATTGAGGCTTAGATGCATTAGAGATAACAGATTAACAGTTAAAGAACATTACAAAAGAGGATGTTCCCGGGACCATTATGTACAACATGAGACCTTGATAAAAGAGAAGTTAAGAAATGGGTAGCCAAATTAGATGTTTACCCTGAAGTTACGTCGGCCTAACGTACTTCAATTCAACCATCTAAGTCGACTCCCCATGTTGGGATTTTGAGAAATCACAAAATTACTTCAACCGGGTGTAGTATTGAAGTCGGGGGAAGATGAATGGTGGCAGAGGATCTTAGGAATGTCAAATGTTCAGGGCTGAAGGAATGATATTGAGTTCAATGGATAAAGAGTTAGTTCAAGGATGAAGACTTGAATTGAAGGACAATCAAATGCGAATACTAGTCATCATTTAGGCATGACTCAACAATAAAAACTCAAAGATAAGGGTATTTTCTTGGATAAAATTTTCGATAGGGTTACCAACAAGACTTGAGTGCAGAAAGGTTACCTACGAACGGTACTAGATAGCATTGCTGAGGACTGGTGTTATTAAAAGGAATGACAAGTAAAGAATTTCAACTGAGTATAAAAGTTGATACAAAGGCTTGGGGTAAATGAGAAAATGACTTATAAGGATGAAGTTGGGGAGTTCTAACAGTGGCTCTCGAGGTGATATCTAAAACTTCTCCTAGTGCATACTCCTGTCTACCCCTCTTAAAATAAGATAACTCGTTGCATGAATCTTGGGTCTTCGATCTCGATACCCTTACTCATCCTTCACATGTAGATTCCCCGCTACTTTTGTCCTAGTAATGTCCTAACACGGCTCGCTATAAGACTTAGACATAGTAGATTTTAGTTCTTATAATGTATAAATGGTAAATATATTTAATAAAACGCACCATATAGAGCTTCTACACGACAGAACGCATGGTTTTCTATAATCCAAGGCTTGAAGGTTCACTAAACCTAGGCTTTGATACTAACTGTAATGCCTCGTCCTCCAAGTACATCGGGATATACATAAGTATAAATTAGGAGAATATTCTAACCATTCATTCATATTTACATATCATAAATATTACATCACTAAGAGTTTGAACTAATTAAAAGTACATAACTATTACAGTTTCATAAAAGATTCAACAAAAATTACAATAAGCCCGTGAAAAACGGAACAAAAAGGACAAAAACTTGTGAACTTCAATTATTTCAATTCGGATAGTCGAGGTCGGCTGTTTCTTGCTACTCACCTTGCTCTTCAAAACCTCCTTCTCTTTCAGGTGCGACTTCCTCAAAAAGTTCTTCTTCCTCACCTGTGGCATGAATGCCATGAGACAAAACCTAGAAGCAAACTCCCTAAACATTTTAACCAAACGCACAACAAAATATTCTACAGTGCATATCATATAACACCCAGTACAATTTATAGTCAGGGAGATAGACAAATTTGATATTTACTGCAAGGTAGGCTTATATAAGAATAATTATGCAAGTACGTGATGCAAATGAATGCGATGCAACCAATTTTATTTTTTAGTCCAATTTAAACTTAAGTTATTCTAGGTTCTCCCAAACCAAGGTGAACCATCCTAAACTCCATGATCCCAATCACGCTGACCAAGTCTACAGACCGACAAAGAGTGTTCCTTAAGTTGTGGAATGACTACGTAGCTAACTAAGTATCCAGCGGGGTCATCACTGATGGCAAGGACGTGGACAAGTCAATACTCAGGCTCTTGAATCTCAGGTCAACGTCAAATGTGAGATCGCAAAATCTAACTCCTATTATTACGCCACCTGAACCGCCTTCACCAAAAATATACATAATAAATAATAAGGTGCATTTAGCAGTTGGGGCAAAACCTCCCAAAACAAATCAGGGCATATAGCCCATATCACAATATTTTTAAATATTCAAATTTTTAAATATTTCAATTCCATCAATCACGGTACCAACCCTAAGGTTTAATTTTTTTTTTTCTTAAAAAAAAATGGTGAACCCCGCGAAACCCAACCTAATGATGACGTGATATGATATATGCAATTGCTATTTATGATTCACATCTATAAATTGATCATGACATAGGCAAAAATGATATATGTATACTTTGCATGGAATTATAAAATTATGAGTATAGAGTACAAGTATGTAAAGCACAAGCAATAATTCACGAGACATAGATTCAACCTAGCGGCATGGATTCTATTAATCAATTACTCATTTTCATACACAAATCATCTAACATAATTCATTTTAAATCCATATCTTCAAGTCCCACAATGTGACATGCCACTTATATACTTGCCAAATTTAGGTAACTATTCAAGTGTTAAATTAAAATTTGTAACAGTGTTTTGGGGTACCTAAACATGGAGTTAAATTATAATTTTTGGACATCATTTAGATAAAAATATTTTTTACGACTTTTGTGTTTAATACTAAGGTCAGATCTATGGGTAAATAGGTCATTTATATCATTTTAAAGAAAATCATTCATCATTTTACAGAGAAAAGTATTAAATTTGGACTTCTGTTGGCCTCGGGTATGGGTCATCAAAATAAGGGTTATGGGCCTAATATTTGGCTATGTTCTACTTTAGTGTGTCCCCTATAAGTTGTATGTTTTTAGTTATTTGAAACAAGTTGATGATTTTGGCCATTTTATAAAATAGATTCAGTCAGTATTAAAAAGTTCAGCATAACCTATTTTCAACAGAGAATGCACAAGACCTTTAGGAGACCATCCAAGGGTATATAGGGCTGATGCTTGGTCAATAAATAGTTAAATATATTAGCTACATTTTGCACAAAAATCACTTTTGGATTTGGCCATTAAATATAAGATTCTGATCTTGCAAAAACATGTGGCAAAGAGCTCTGTTAGTCACAGATTCACAACAATGACTTTGAGAAGGGTTTTGACATTTCCAAACTTCATATTTTGGGCTCATGTTTGGTTGGCAGTAACGTAAACATGTTTTCTACAAATGTTATGTTTTAAACTAAGATCGATTCTCACTCTAACCTAGAGTGTTTATGTCTGTAATACAGAGTGGTCAGAATCTGACATTCTTTAGTAAAAATTGTGTATCTCGAGTTCTACCCATTGCAATCACTTCAAACCAATTTTGTATAAACTTTTACTTAAAAATCTAGATCTGGACATAAAAATCACACTTAAATCATTCTTCTACAATTAATTATGATAGTTCAAAATGTTAGTGTTGGTATACTAAAAATCATGTTTTAGTATTTAATTTAATTTTATTAAAATTATTTTTCTATTTTATGATAATCTTTATGAGTAATGTATGTATATCATTTCTTAATGTTATACATGGATGTCCGATATTCTGTATAGTATTTAATCTGGTGCATAGAGTACGGTTTACACACAGAAGACCAGATTTTAGGTTATTACAGAATATAAGTTTTATATTTACGGTTTATATGAAAATGGACATACCATCGGTTGACTGTGGTACAGAGTTTTAGTAGGCATGTCTTAGTTACGAGGAACAGATAATAGCGTCGTATATTGTTTCGACTCTCTGTACCAGTATACTTTGTGTGTATTGAACGGGACATTTGGGATAATTAATTTTATACTGACTATATAAATTAATTCACATTCCAAGATTATTATGAATAGTTCTTATCCTCTTAATCCTGAAATAATTATTAATTTGCATATATTTAATATTCGCTGTTTTGATTCATTAAAGGGTGCGATCTTATATGGGTCTATATTCCCGGTGAGTTGGATAGTGGTATTATTTATATGATAAATATTAATTATTGACGAAATCCACATCTCGATTTATAGGGATTGACGATACCCCTTAAGGATGCTTATAAGTTTTGATCGGGCCAAACCCTGCAGGTGGATTTAATTATTCAGCGGTCAAATAAGTTAAGTGGAATGACTTAAGAAATATCAAGATACCGATTAAATTAAATTGTCAGTAGTTAAATTTAATTGGCGGGTATCGAAAATCTTAACTTGGGGAGAAATGGTAAGTATTTAATAACAGGAGCTCAATGCAAGAAGATTTTGAGATTATGAGTCAGAGTGCAATTATAGTTTTTTAGTTGTGTAAACTGTAATTCATTATTTTATAAAAATTACAGAAATCGCTGCATGTCTTTTCATAATTGCAGAAACCTATAGTAGGTGTTTGTGTTCCACTAGAAGTCTAACTCATAATTACTCTCAAGGTCCCTGCTGTAGCCCTATATATATGCGGGTAGGCTGAACCCGTTTTTGATAATTTTATATCATTATTATTATGATATTATTTTTGTCTTTCAAGACTTAAATATATCGGGGTTCTACCGGTACGAATTTTCAGAGAATCGTAGCCCACACTACGTTCGAGGATCGCGTAAGATAATACAGTAGAAGATCTGACTGGAGTTTCAACTTAGAATCAAGTCGTAGTTGAAGATTAGATCGAAAAAAGGTATTCTTCTACATTAACTTTGGTTGCACGGTTTTATTTTTGATCATTCAACTTTAAAATTTTTATCTAGAGCTCGCTCCAGCGTTTGCCCGTCCCGTTAATTTTTACCGAAAATCATTTTAAAAAATAATGATCTTGACAGTAATTCCTCTGACAAATTGGTATCAGAGTCATTTTGTTTTTTATTTACGGTTATCGGGGCCGGATAATTTTAGAACTGTTGCTAACTTTGTTTTGCAGGCGTTCTAAATCCTAATTTTATGATTATCTATTATTTTCATGTTTGATTGAATTTGTGGATGATGATTTAATTATTATTTTTAATCACGAGAGTTGATCGTGGTAGATTGATAGTGAGCCTTCGGGACATATGATCGATGTAATAGATAGTTTTATATTTTTAAATATCTGTTTAGATTATTTAAGAACATGTTGAACATGTCTAAGAACACAAAGAACGGAGGTGGCACCAGCGGTGGTTTGAATTTTTACGGGGCACAAATTGCTGTAAGTTTTATTAGTTTTAAATAATTTTTTCTGGTGAGTTTTTCTACAATATTTATGTATAAAAAATAGCATAAAAAATAAGTCAAAAATAGCAAAGAACAATCACCAAAATAGCCTGGTTCCGGCGGTTTTGTCAGCAGCGGTTTGGCTGCAATTTTTATGATTTTTAGGTCATTTTTGAGATTATTTTTTAGAAAGTTTTTAAACATAAAATAGCAATAAAACATACCTTAAAATACTATTAAAAACCAAAAAAAACTGAGCCAAATGATGCATTAGAAAAACAAAAAAAATAGCAGCGGTTTTTTCTGGCGGCGACGGTGCTACAGCAGCAGCTTTAAGGCTATTTTCCAACCGTTTTTTGGGCTATTTTTGAGAAGGATTTTTTTAATGGAAAATAGTACTTTTTGAGAGCTTTCTTTTGATATGAAGTACGTCAAAAATTGAGTTCGGAAAGATGTCAAAAAGCCTCAGAAAGTTGGCAGCGCAGTGTTGTGACGGGCAGCAGCGTTTTTGAGGTTCGGGCCATTTTCTCGGCCATTTTCCAAGTAGTTTTCCAGTAAATTTTTTGACAGAAAAATCACAGATTTCGAGAGTTTTTCAACTATATAAAACTCGTCAAAAATGGAGCTCGGATGAGGCGGCAGCGAGGCAGCGCCGGCGGTGGCTGGTGGTGGTTCGGTGACTTTCTCTCTCCCAAGGCTAATTTGATGTATATTCTGATATATATGAGACTGATATGATATATATTGATATTTCAGATAGTATCAAGGAGTTCCGTTACAAATGGGATACAGAAAGTTGATAAATATTGAACTGTTGAAACTTATCTTTGAATGAAAGACTGAAATTCTTTAGAGTTTCAATTCGATCATAAAATCGGGATTATATTTATCTTGCATTTAATTTTTTTATATTAACTGCGTAGATGATATTTATTGGTTTTGTTTATCCGGTTAGTTTAATAAATTCGAATATTCGATTTTAATTAAAATATTTTGTAATAGAAAATAAAATTAAAATTTTTTAATTAATTATTTAATTAAATAAAATTTTTTTAGATATTTTATTTTTTCACAAAATATCATGTTTAAGATGAGTTTTTAAAAAAAATCGGACGTCTTGAAAAAACGTGAAAATTATTTCCAAATTTTGAATTAATTAAGTGAAAAAATATTTAATCAAAATAAATTATTATTTTTGAAAAAAATAAAATAAATAATAAAATAAATAAATACTTTTAATCACTATTTTAGCTGAAAAGCTAAAGGAAAAACTCTGTATTTATTAAATTTTATTTGTTACGTATTTAAACACGAAAAGATGGTTTGATAAATTAGGATATTTGAAATCGTGTACACAGAAAGATATTTAATTTTTTCAGATTGTGTGGCTTTGAAAATTAATAAATTTATTTTAATTAAACGAATTTTTATAACCCTAAAAAATATTTTAAAATTTTAAGTGGGAGAGAGAATTTATTCAAAGATAAATTTCACGATTTCCATCACCAGTTTGTAGGCGATGCAATTAAATCCTACGTGTCGACAGTAAAACCTTCCTCCTCAACGGACAGATTAATTGCGGTATCGCTAGTACAAATATTCTTTAGGGATAATTCTAGATAATTGTTAGTGTGGATCACTTCTCCAACTGAAGGATTTGTTGCAAAATTATTAATTTGGGATTATGTGATAGTTAACACTTAGCTATATATAATAGTATCATCTCTAACTGAGTCACTGCTATTATATACTGGACCGAAACTATGTCAGCTATTTAATTTTTACTTGGCATTGTAATTTGCCTAAATAGTAAAATTAAAAGAAATTGGCCTGTTTGGTCTTATGATGGATAGTAAACGTCCACCCAACGTGGCATGCTATTCACAGGTTACCAGGTTACTGGAGAATTAATTTTAAATTGGTAGAGGGAACTAAATTAAAATGAATTCAAAGTTTTGCTTATCATAATTAACGATTTTTTGAATTATGTGATTCTCAGAAATAAATTCGATTTCAACCCACTCGCTTTAATACTAAAAAAAACAAATTTACGGGACCAAATCTTGTTGACTGGAAATGTAACTTGGAGAAAGCTTTAACTACAAATGGTATTCCTTCAATACCAAAAAATGTGTTTGTTTCTGAAAAAAAATTCTTAATTTGAGCCGAAAGGCATGAAGAAGAAAAATATCTGAAAATAGAGAGACAAAATTTCTAGGATAGTTAATGGGCCATGAACTAGTGTGAAAAAGCTGAAAGACAGATGTTTTCACTGCGACTAGACCCGGCACTGGAAAAAGCTATGTTCAGTATTTCTCAGAAGGTAACAAACAGGGTAATTTTTGTTCACTGGTTGTGGAAACATGTTTAACGGTGCTATCTACTGGTACCTGATGTGCAGATACGGGAGCCACTAATTATGTCTGCAATTTACTGCAGGGGTTTCAGAAAACTCGACAACATAGTAATGGGGAGATTTACCTGCATATGGGCAATAATACAAAGGTAACAGCAGTTGCAGTAGGAGATGTCACTCTCAGTTTT
>JAOTRH010081042.1:0-17185 GCA_034768845.1 Heliamphora exappendiculata
GACTACTCAAGGTATGGATACATTTACCTGATGCACCGTAAGTCTGAATGCTTTGAGAAATTCAAAAAATTCAAGGTAGAGACGGAGAAGCATCTAGGTAAAAGTATCTAATCACTACGATCCGATCGTGGTGGAAAATATTTTTTTAGAAAGTTTAAGGACTACTTGTCATCAGAGGAGACTACATTCCAATTGACTGCATCTGGCACTCCACAACAGAATGGTGTAGCAAAAAGAAGAAATAGGACTCTTATAGAGATGGTAAGATCAATGATGAGTTATTCAGGTTTACCAGATTTGTTTTGGGGACTCTCTTCAGAGATAACGGCTTACATTCTAAACTTGGTACCTTCTAAGTTGGTACCTTCTACTCCCACAGAATTGTGGACCTGGCATAAGCCTAGTTTGAAACACATTCGGATTTGGTCGTGTCCAGCACATGTGCTGAAAGGGAACACGGGTAAGTTAGAACCGAGAACAAAAGTGTGTTTCTTTGTGGGGTATCCCAAGGGAACGAAGGGTGGTCTATTTTATAATCATAAGGATCAGAAGTTCATTGTTAGCACCAATACCCGAATCTTAGAAGATGATTATATTATGGACCAGGCCAAATAGCAAAATTATTCGAGAAGAACTGAGAGAAAATACCAGTAGAACGAAAGAGGAACCATAAGTCACTGATATTCCATTACTTCATCGTAGTGGGAGAATTATCGGGTCAAGTGCAAATCAAGAACAGGGTGCTAGTGCATAGGGTTCAGATTCTGCAGAGCCTGTTACTGCTAGTACATAGAAACAGGTAGTGCCTCGTTGTAGTGGGAGGGTTGTTCATCAACCTGGTCGGTATATGTTCTTAGGAGAGTCGCTTGACAAGATCCTGACAAAACTAGATACCGAGCCCTGTAACTATAATGAAGCACTACAAGACAAATATGTAGGTCTTTGGCAAAGAGCTATGAATTTAGAGATAGAATCTATGTATTCCAATCAGATTTGAGAACTTGTAGAACCACCCGAAGGGATAAAACCCATTGCATGCATGTGGATCTACAAGAAAAAGAGAGGAGTAGACGGAAAAGTTAAAACCTTCAAAGCTAGGCTTGTTGCTAAAGGGTTCACTCAGAAAGAATGGAACGACTATGAGAAAACCTTTTCGTCGGTAGCCATGCTTAAGTCTATCCAAATTCTCTTATCCATTACCGCACATTTCGATTACGAAATCTGGCAAATGGACGTCAAGACAGCTTTCCAGAACGGAAGTCTTGACGAGTGTATCTATATGATACAACCAGACGAATTCATTACAAATGGCCAAGAACACATGTTGTGTAAGCTTAAGAGATCCATTTATAGACTTAAGAAGGCATCGAGGTCTTGGAACACTCGATTTGATCAAGCTATAAACTCTTATGATTTCGATCAAAGTTCGAATGAGTTATGTGCGTACAAAAAGCGTGACGAAAGCATGGTGATCTTCTTAGTATCTTATGTAGACGATATCTTGCTCATCATAAACGATGTTGGGGCATTATCTACGGTTAAAGTATAGTTATCTGGGCAATTCGATATGAAGGACTTGGGAGAAGCCAGTCACATCCTTGGGATCAAGCTTGTGCGAGATTGAAAACGAAAGATGTTGGGCTTATCACATGCAAAGTATATCGATGATATTCTTACTCGTTTTAGCATACAGGATTCTAAGTAAGGGTTTCTCTCTTTTAGGTATAGAATCACTATATCCAAGGATCAGTATCCTAAGACACCTAATGTGTGAAACCCTGACCCGTTTTCTTTTTTTGGTGTTTTCAGACGCGCATTACGTGTTTTTGTTTGAGCATATTTTTATTACTTTGATGCATGATCGGGCTTAGATATGCATGCAGGGTAGGTTCCCGGGGCCGTGAGCCGTTGTGCCGCGAATTTCAAAATTTAAAAAAAAAAAGATTTTTTGGAGACTTATAAATATATGGAGTTAAATATTTTCAAAAAAATATTTTCCAAAACTTTTCCAACAAACTTATTGTTTTCTCTCTACCTTCTCTCTAAGTTCTTGGTGCCTTCTCTCTAAGTTCTCGGGGGCCTGGGGCTCGGTTTTCGACGATCAAACTGTCGATCCTTGTTATTGGCGTTGTGGTCTATGCGTTCATCTGGTCAGAATTTGATTCTGGCGAAGCTCGATTTTGCACGTGGTTCGAGGCGTTGAGTTTTTAACTCACAGAGGTAGGATTCTAGACCTGTATATTTTATAAGGGTGCTATGTGTAATCGGGTGTATTTTTACCGATCAGATTGTTGTAGATCTGGTTTTCTGTAAAAGTTGGGTTTTGGGTTTAAAACTGGGTTTTTGTCAATTTCGGTGGATGGAATCGTGTTCTGAGGGTTTCTTTCGGGGGTTTGGTGTTTGGCTTGGGTGCATGTATGTCCGAGAGTGTTGAATCGGTGTTTCGAGGCTTCGATTTGAGGTTTGGAGGGTTGACCCGTTGCTTGAAAAATAGTTTCTCGGTGAGTTCGGTCAACTGAACTCATAGGTTCAGTCGACTGGATCATAGTTCTTGGGTTCGATCGACTGAACCGTGCGTTGAGGCATTTTTGGCTTTTCCAGTGTGGTCTTCGGTTGACTGGGGGCTTGGTTCGGTCGACAGAAGTGCTGGGGTGTGTTTTGGTGGTTCTGTGGTTGGGTTTTGGTTTTCGATTGGCGTCCTATGGTATTCAACTGATTGATTTATGGGAATTAATTAATTCAAATACCTGTGGATTTCTTTTGGGGTTTGGTTAATGGCGTTGTGGTTTCGGGGATCGTGTGGTGGCCTCGGGTGTTTATGTGATGCCGTCCTCGGGTGCGATATGCATGGTTGGTTTAGGGTTTGTGGCACGATTGTGTGAGTGCTGGTTATGTGCGCGACGTGTGGGTTCGTGGTTTGGTTGAAGGTGGGGTTCTGGTGAGAATCGTCTTGTGGGAGGTTCAGGTGTTGATCTCCGGATTTGGTGTTGGTTGTCCCTGGGTGTGGACAGGTTCTGGTTTGTGGATAGATCGAATGGCAGGTGTGTGGCTTGTGATGTCTAGTGGGGTTATATGGCTATGTGCATTTATAACTGTTTCTTTATGTAAGTGGATTACATGATATGATATCTTATGTGTATCGTGGTTGCATGTTGTAAAACTCAGAGTTTTATTAGGCATGGATGTGATGGATCTGTGGGGCACATGCATGTGGTGTATGTGGTATGTTATATGCATTTAAATCCTGATTAAGTTATGCATAGGAATGTTCGGTGTTATCCCGTAGTTTTTGGTGTTATCCCGTGATGTTCAGTTTTATCCTGTAATATACGATTTTATTCCGTGGTGTGCGGTCTTATCCCGAGGTATACGGTTTTAGCCCGTGGTTTACGATTTTATCCCGTGGTATAATCCGTGGTCGGCGGTTTCATCCCGTGGCTTACGATAAAGTATGCGGTTTTATCCCGTGGTTTGGTTTGCGATTTTACCTCGTGGTTGGTCTATAGTTTTATCCCATAGTATACAATTTTATCTCGGGAATGTATGTTTATGTTCAGATCTTTATCTAAGTGTTAGAACTATGGTTACGGCGTGTGAGGGCCGGTTGTATGTATCATGGATTGCATGTACTGCATTATGGGACGGATAGACCAGTTTTCAAATTATTTTTAAGAGTTGTGTGAATCGCGATCTAAAAACTGTTTTCCAACTATTTTTAAGGCTCCTGTAAGTGAGTCAAAAACATGGTTTGTATCATCGCTTTCCCGTTTGCGTATGAAAACTGTTTTCAAGGCTTGGAAAAAAGTATAAACCTGCACTTTGATTTCCTAGCATGTTTTTTTTATACTGCATACCTGTCTAGTTTCTACTGAGCCTTGGCTCACGGTGTGGGATTTGCTTTGCTTCAGGTACCGGTCACGCTGGTTGATCTGGAGGTGCTAGAGAGATAGAAGAGTTATAATCTTCCTTTTTATTTTTCTCTGTATCATGTATGGTATAACATGTTTCTCAGTGTTGGGGGTTTATAATGTATGCCGTTTGGCGTTTATATACAAAGCATGTATGTTTATATTTGAGAATGTATTCTCGGATGGGTTTTATGTTTTGGTTGTTGTGGGTGCTTCACGTGGCCCGGAGTTTGGGGCGTGAAAACTTGGTGTCAGAGCTCTGGGTTCGAATACCTATGAGCCGTGGGAGGAAGTTGCATCACCGTGTGAGGTTGATTGCGTTTTCTTAACTGCATGTGTTTAGATGTTTTGATAACATGGACGTGATAGCATGCGGGTCATACGTGAATGATGTGTATATGTGAGCATGGGGGTTGAATCTTAGGAGTGATAGTCCTGCCTTTGGACGTTTGGATTAACAAACTTGGGGGCCAAGTTAGACACGGGTTTAGCTGACGTGATTTCTAGTGGGGAATCTGAGTAGGTTATCCAGATTGACGTGTCATTCTTGTTGGTTCTCCTCGATATATGTGGAGTTGTTTAGCATGAACCTATGTGGCTATGTGATAGCACGCTAAGTGTTTACCGTTTGTGTTCATGCGATGTGCTGCACCTCACGTTCTGTCTTTTTTATATAGACGCGATGTCGGCAAGACGAGGGCGAGGCTGTGGTCGAGGCCATGGCCATGCTGTTGGCCAAGGAGATATTTCTATCCCTGATGCTGGGGATGCCAATGCTCCCCTCGGACCGATGGATGCAATGGAGTTGTTGCGTGTGCTGGTTGGCTCTATCCAGTAGCTGGTTGAGACCTCTAGAGGTGAGGTTGTTAGGGAGAGGGTGCCTGAGGCAAGGGCTACTATGGCGATGCGGGAGTTTAGGCGCATGGATCCACCTACCTTTGCTGGAGATTCTGATCCTATTATGGCGACGGAGTGGCTGGAGTTGGTGACACGGATCCTTGACACACTGCAGATTGTGGAGGATGAGTTACGGGTTTCTTTTGCCACCTTTCAGCTGAGGGGTGCTGCTCACGCTTGGTGGAAATACGCCAGGACTATTGCAGGAGTTACTTGGGAGGCTTTTACATGGGTGTTTCTGGAGAAATACTTCCCAGCTTCGAGGAGAGATTTGTACAGGGAGGAGTTTTACACTCTTACCCAGGGGGCGATGGACGTCATACAGTATAAGTCCAAGTTCATATGCTTGTCTCGGCTTGCACCTGAGTTGGTGAGCACAGACGAGCTGCGTTCTTGAGGTTTGAGAGGGGTCTAAGACCGGCGATCAGAGAACGTGTGGTAGCAATGGGGATTCGTGTGTTTACGGAGCTGGTGGAGGCAGCAGCAAGGGTGGAGAACACCATGATTGAGATCCGAGCTTCTATGGATGCCAGGATACCGCAGGGTGGAGCAGAGGCGCAGACAGCTGGGTGTTCCAGCAAGAGGCAGAGGTCCTCTGGTCCCAATTTTCATCCATCTGGATCACAGCAGTTCTCTGCACCATCACCATCAGTGGCTTCATTAGGGAGACCAGAGCAGAGGGAGGTCAAATGTTATCGATGTGGACAGCCGGGGCATCGTGCTCCAGATTACCTGCAGCCGAGGCAGTCTCGGGACCCATAGTTGTGGTGGGCACAGAGTTCCATACAGGATCAGTCGCAGGGGACGGAGTTACCGATTTGTTACAGATGTGGTCAGACGGGACATATCCGCAGGAGTTGTCCCTAGACAGAGAGTACGTCGAGTATAGTGGGCACACCAGAGGGTTCGTATATGCAGGAGCGATAGCAGTATCCTGCAGTTCAAACTTCTCGGATGGCAGGTGGGAGTACATTAGTTTAGTCAGTGCGGCAACCGACAACGCTGAGTTCTGATGGACAATCCAGAGTGGGATTAGCACAAGGGTATTCCCTCATAGCTTCCAGGGCACCAGTTGTGCAGGATGATGCAGATCTGCCTTCAGCGAGCAAAGGTACTTTCCAAGTCTGCAGGCTTCGAACCAGTTTCTTTGTTGCATCTGTTGGGAGTTGGTGATGGACCCCGTGGGTGTTGTGCTGTGTTGAGGCAGCGATTGGGGTGGATGTGAGTTGGGGTGAGTTATAGATCTCGAGTCTTTGAGATAGTTGGCTATTGTTTAGGATGCCTGACCGTGTTTGACTATATCCTAGGAATGGTTTAACTAACCATCTCGTGTACCTGTATCGATTGTGATCGACGTGGTGATTTCTTTGACCTTATGTTGAATTTCGGGGGCAAAATTTCCTTAAGGGGGGTAGAGTTGTGAGACCCTGACCCATTTTCTTTTTTCGACATTTTCGGACGCGCGTTACGTATTTTCGTTTGAGCTTATTTTTATTACTTTTGATGCATTATCGGACTTAGATATGCATGCGGGGTAGGTTCCCAGGGTCGTGGGCTGTTGTGGCGTGAATTTCAAAATTTCAAAAAAAAAGATATTTTGGAGGCCTATAAATATCTTGAGTTAGATATTTTCAAAAAGATATTTTTCAAAACTTCTCCAACAAGCTTCCTATTTTTTCTCTGCCTTCTCTCTAAGTTCTCGGAGGCCTGTGGCTCGATTTTCGACGATCAGACTGTCGATCCTTGTTATTGGCGTCATGGTCTACGCGTTCATCTGGTTAGAATTTGATTTCGACGAAACATGGTCTTGCACGTGGTTCGAGGCATCGAGTTTTCAACTCACTGAGGTAGAATTCTAGACCTGTATGTTTTATAAGGGTGCTACGTGTAATCGGATGCATTTTCTCCGGTCGAATTGTTGTAGATCTGACTTTCCATAAAAGTTAGATTTTGGGTTTAAAATCGGATTTTTGTCGATTTCGGTGGATGGAATCGTGTTCCGAGGGTTTCTTTTGGGGGCTTGGTGTTTGGCTTAGGCGTATGTATGTCCGAGGGTGTTGAATCGGTGTTTTGAGGCTTCGATTAGAGGTTTGAAGGGCTAACCCGTAGCTTGAAAAATGGTTTCTGGGTGAGTTCGGTCGACTGAACTCATAGGTTCAGTCGACTGGATCATAGTTCTTGGGTTTGGTCGACTGAACCGTGGGGTTCGGTCGACTTAACCCTTTGCTGAGGCATTTTTTGCTTTTCCAGGGTGGTCTTCGATCGACTGGGGGCTTGGTTCGGTTGACTGAAGTGCTGGGGTGTGTTTTGGTGGTTCTGTGGTTGGATTTTGGTTTTCGATTGGCATCCTATGGTATTCAATTGATTGATTTATGGTAATTAATCGATTCAAATACATGTGGATTCCTTTTAGGATTTGGTTAATGGCATTGTGGTTTCGGGGGTCGTGTGGTGGCCCCGGGTGTTTATGTGATGCCGTCCTCGGGTGTGACGTGCATGGTTGGTTTAGGGTTTGTGGCACGGTTGTGTGAGTGCTGGTTATGTGCGCGACGTGTGGGTTCGTGGTTTGGTTAAAGGTGGGGTTCTGGTGAGAATCGTCCTGTGGGAGGTTCAGGTGTTGATCTCCGGATTAGGTGTTGGTTATCCTTGGGTGTGGACGGGTCCCGGTTTGTGGATGGGTCGTTCGGGTATCGAATGACGGGTGTGTGGCTTGTGATGTCTAGCCAGGTTATATGGCTATATGCATTTATAACTGTTTCTTTATGTAAGTGGATTACATTGCATGATATCTTATGTGTATCGTGGTTGCATGTTGTAAAACTATGAGTTTTATTCGGCATGGATGTGATGGATCTGTGGGGCACATGCATGTGGTGTATGTGGTATATTATATGCATTTAAATCATGATTAGGTTATGCACAGGAAGGTTCGGTGTTATCACGTAGTTTTTGGTATTATCCCATAGTTTTCAGTGTTATCCCGTGATGTTTAGTTTTATCCTGTAATATACAGTTTTATCCCGTGGTGTGCGGTCTTATCCCGCGGTATACAATTTTAGCCCTTGGTTTATAGTTTTATCCCGTGGTATAATTCGTGGTCGGCAGTTCCATCCCGTGGGTTACGATAAAGTATGCGGTTTTATCCCGTGGTTTGATTTGCGGTTTTACCTCGTGGTTGGTCTATAGTTTTATCCAATAGTATATGATTTTATCCCGGGAATGTATGTTTATGTTCGGATCTTTATCTCAGTGTTAGGACTGTAGTTGCGGTGTGTGAGGGCTGGTTGTATGTATCATGGATTGCATGTATTGTATTATGGGACGGATAAACTAGTTTTCAAATTATTTTTAAGAGTCGTGTGAATCGCACTCTAAAAACTATTTTTGAACTGTTTTCAAGGCTCCTGTGAGTGAGTCAAAAACATGGTTTGTATCATCGCTTTCCCGTTTGCGTATGAAAATTGTTTTCAACACTTGAAAGAAAGTCTAAACCTACACTTCGATTTCCTAGCATGTTTTATTTATACTGCATGCCGGTCTAGTTTCTGCTGAGACTTGGCTCATGATGTGGGATTTGATTTTCTTCAGGTACGGGTGACACTGGTTGATGTGGAGGTGCTAGAAAGGTGGAAGAGGTGTAATCTTCCTTTTTGTTTATATCTTTATCATGTATGCTATAACATGTTTCTCGGCGTTGGGGCCTTGTAATGTATGCTATTTGGCACTTATATACAATGCAAGTATGTTTATATTTGAGAGTGTATTCTCGAATGGGTTTTATGTTTGGTTGTTGTGGGTGTTTCACGTGGCCTGGAGTTTCGGGCGTGACATGATGAGATAGAGAGAATGAAGGCGGTTCATTATGCTTCAGCTATAGGAAGCCTCTATTGTGCTATGCTTTGCACTAGACCCGAAATCTATTTTGCTGTTGGCAATGGTTAGCAGATATCAGTCTAATCTAGAGCATGAGTATGGGACTGCAGTAAAGAATATAATCAAGTACCTGAAAAGGACTAAGAAATATATGTTAGTTTACCAGGCAGACAGTCTAGTACCTTTGGGGTACACAGACTCAGATTACCAATCAGACATAGAGCTTGCATTAGAATACAATCTTGCAGATCTTTTACAAAGAGCTTACCGGCTAAAACTTTTGATAGTCATGTAGAGGGCATGGGAGTCAGATGTATGGCAGCATGGTTTTGAGTATAAGTAAGAGATTGTTATGGTTGATATATTAAAAATCATATTTTTAGTATTTAATTTTATTTTTTAGTAAAATTTATTTTTTATTTTATGAGTAATGTATGCATATCACTTTTTTGATATGCATGGATGTCTAATATTCTGTATAGTATTTAATCTGGTGTGTAGAGTACGGTTTATACACAAAAGACCAGATTTTAGGTTCTTGTAGAATATAAGTTTTTTATTCACAGTTTAGATGAAAATGGACATATCATTGGTATGACTGTAGCACCGAGTTTTAATAGGCCTGTTTTGGTTACGGGAAACAGATAATAGCGTCGTCTATTATTCCGACTCTCTGTACTAGTGCACTTTGTGTATATTGAACGGGACATTTTGGATAATTAATTTTATACTGACTATATAAATTAATTCACATCCTAAGGTTATTATGAATAGTGCTTATCCTCTTAATCCTGAAATAATAATTGATTTACATATATTTAATATTCGTTGTTTTGATTCATTAGAGGGTGCGCTCTTATATGAGTCTATATTCTCGGTGAGTTGGATAGCAGTATTATTTATATGACTAATATTAATTATTGACGGAATCCACGTCCCGAATATCGGGATTGACGATACCCCCTTAAGGATGCTTATAAGATGCCGATTAAGTTAAATTGTCAGTAATTAAATTTAATTGGCGGGTATCAGGAATCTTAACGTGGGAAGAAATTGTAAGCATTTAATAACAGGGGCTCAATGCAAGAAGGTCTTGAGATTATGGGCCAGTGCAATTATAGTTCTTTAGTGGTGTGAACTGTAATTCAGTATTTTATAAAAATTCAGTATTTATGGGCCAGTGCATGTCTTTCCATAATTGCAGAAACCTCTAGTAGGTGTCTGTGTTCCGCTGGAAGTCTAACTCATAATTACTCTCCCAGTTTCTGCTGTAACTCTATATATATGCGGATAGGCTGAACCAGTTATTGATTGATAGATCATATCTCATATATCATATATCATAATTTTTGTCTTTCAAGAAGAAATAGTCGGGGCTCTGTCGGTACGAGTTCTCAATAGACCGTAGCCCACACTACGTTCGAGGATCGCGTAAGAGAATACAGTAAAAGACCTGACTGGAGCTTCAACTCGGAATCAAGTCGTAGTTGAAGATTAGATCGACAAGAGGTATTTTTCTAAATTAACTTTGGTTACACCGGTTTATTTTTTATCGTTCTTCGTCAAAAATTTTATCTGGAGCCCGTTTCGCTGTTTGCCCGTTCAGTTAATTTTTTACCAAAAATCTTTTACAAAAACATTGATCTTGGCAGTTTTGCCTCCAACATATTGGACCGAAACTATGTCTGCTATTTAATTTTACTTGGCATGGTCAATAGCCTAGATAGTAAAATTAATAGGAGTTAGCTTGTCTGGACAATCGATGAATAGTAAACGTCCTCCCATCGAGGCATGTTATTCACAGGATACCAGGCTATTCGCAAATTTCTTTTAAATTGGTAGAGGAAATCAAATTAAAATAAATTCAAAGTTTTACTTGTCATAATTATCGGTATTTTAATTATGTGATTTTCAAGATTAAAATGGCTTTCAATCCATTCGCTTCGATACTTAACGAAAATAAACTTACAAAACTGAACTATGTTGACTGGAAATGAAACTTGGACATTGTCTTAACTAGCGAGGATTACAAATTTGTATTAATTGAGATATATCCACCAGTATGTGATGTGGGGATGACCGAACAGAAAATCTAAGCCCATTAGAAGTAGCAGAAAGCTGATTAGATGGCTCGCTGTTACATTTTGGTTTCAATGTCAAATGTTTTGAAGCATCAGCATCAGTCTATGCCCAGCCTATGACATGATTATGAACCTCAAGAAATATTTGGGGATCAAAATCGTGCTGCTAGGCAGGTGGCCATGAAATCTCTAATGAATGCAAACATGGCTGAGGTCACCCCAGTAAGAGATCATGTTCTGAAGATGATCAATCTTGTAAATGAAATGGAGATCCTTGGAGCTAAAATTGACGAGAAAACCCAGGTCGATATCATACTCCTGTCATTGCCAGAAAGTTTTAAGCAGTTCTTCCTGAACTATACCATGAACAAGCTCAGCTTTTCATTGGCAGAACTTCTTAAGGAGCTTCAAGCAGTCGACGGTGTTCTTAGGAAGTCAGGTTATGTGTATGTGGCATAGAAAGATTCTTCATTTAAGCCAAAAGATAAAAAGAAGAAAAAGGTTTAAACACAGGGAGGCACAGCTCCAAAAATAGTTAAAGGACCAAAAACTGGTATGAAGAAGCCGAGAGGCAAGTGCTATCACTGTAACCAGTTTGGGTATTGAAAAAAGCAGTGTTCGATTTTTCTCAGTAAGCAAACAAACTAGGTAATTTCTTTTCACTGGTGGTTAAAACATGTTTAGCGGTGTTATCAATCGGTACTTGGTGTGTAGATACGGGAGCCACTAATCATGTCTGCAATTCTTTACAGGGGTTCTAGTAAACCATGCAGCTCAGTGATGGGGATATATAATAAGGATAATAATACAAGGGTGGCTATAGTTGCAGTAGGAGATGTCAATCTCAGCTTTAGTAGAGATATGATATTTCTTCTGAAAGATTGTCTTTATGTACCTCCGATTAGAAGAAATTTAATTTCAGTCTCGAGTTTAATAAAGAACAAATGTTCTGTTCATTTTGGTAACTCTTTCGTTGTGAAGAAAAATAAACATTGTATTTGTTCTGATATATTGGTGGATGATCTGTATATCGTATCTCCTATCTCTCCTACACTGCAACTAACTGAAATGAACAACACATCTAATTTACCATATAAAAGAAAGTTTTCTTTTTTAATGAACCAAATATTTTTTTGGCACTGTTTCCTTTTTTAATGAACCAAACGTTTTTTTGGCACTTACGCTTTGATCATATTAATCTAAAAAAGATAAATAAACTAGTAGCAGATGGACCTTTGAGTTCATTCGAAGTGGAGACACTACAAATCTATGAATCTTGCTTAGAGGGTAAGATGAACAAGTAGCCCTTTTCAGCCAAAGGCTATAGAGGTAAAGAATCGTTGAAACTGATTCACTCTTATGTGTGTGGCCCTATGATAATTTGGGCTAGAGGTGGTTATGAGTACTTCGTCAGTTTCATTGATGACTACTCAATGTATGGATACATTTACCTGATGCACCGTAAGTCTGAATATTTTGATAAATTCAAAGAATTCAAGGTGGAGGCGAAGAAGCGTCTAGGTAAAAGTATCAAATCACTATGATCCGACCGTGGTGGGAAATACCTCTTTAGAGAGTTTAGGGATTACCTTTCATCAGACGGAATTATATCCTAGTTGACTGCACCTAGCATTCCGCAGCAGAATGTTAGAGTAGAATGGTGTAGCAGAATGAGTTATTCAGGATTATCCAATTCATTTTAGGGACTCGCTATAGAGACAGCAGCTTATATTTTGTGGACTGGACGTAAACCTAGTCTGAAACACATTCGAATTTTGGGGTGTCTAGCACATATGGTGAAAGAGAACACGGGTAAGTTAGAACCGAAGACAGAAGTCTATTTCTTTGTAAGGTATCCCAAGGCAAGGAAGGGTGGTCTATCCTATAATCCTAAGAATCAGAAGGTGATTACCTTTGGGTAATAGATAGCTCTATAACTCACCACGAAACAACACCACATTTCGGGGGCTAACCCGAGGGAATGTGGTCCCCATCTTGAGCAACTTTTCGGTTTTTCACCGCGGAGCCGCTAACCCAACTTAATCCACATCAATCCATACGATTTTTTATTGGTTAAAAACCCGGGAGTCCAACCCACAAATGGTTCCTCTCCCAATTATTGCCATAATACACCATTTTGATTCCAAACCCAATTTTCCATTAAATTTCCAAATCACATGTATCATAACTTTCATTATATAGTTTCCCATAATTCACATCGTTTCTTTCATGTTACCAAGTACCAATAACACAAGGTTAATAGCAAGAAAATCACATCATTTTAAAAAGGTAACACCCATCATGTCTATATATATATATATATCAATTTGAAACAAACTTTTTATTATAAAAGAAAGTCCAACCAACTGGTCCAATGCATGCCTCCCAACTCAATCGAGATATATATATATATATATATATATATATATAGGTTTGCCAATAGTTTAAGGGACTAGGAATTTAGTAAAAAGAGCCAATAATAAAAAAAAAGTTTTTCTAAACCATTTGGTTAAAAATTGATGAAAAATGGTTATGAAATTTTGACATACCCTCACTATTTTAATTATAATTTTTTCTACAAAAAGAATTTTCTTGTGAGAGTAGTCTTGCTGGAAAAAGGACTTCCGGCGCTTCTATTTGAGTAAAAAATTGACTCCATTCGGAGTCCGAATGAGTGAGATACACAAATTTGAAAAATAAAATTTTAACTAGTGAAACAGACCAGGCGATGGACTGATTGATCGGTTTGTCCAGCGATCTCGCCTTTAAAAAATACCGAGATTAACTTATGATCGCTTGATAGACCAATTGATCAGTCTATCAAGCGGTCCTGCGCCAAAAAATTGATTTTGACAAGTTTTTGAAGCTAAAATCTAGCCAAACCTAAATTGATGCAAAAACATGAAATCTTAGGTTATTTAAGCTTCCATTTTACACAATAAACTCACCAATTTCCTTAAAAATCAAACTTAACCCACACACACCAATTAAGTTTTTCACTTATACATGAAATCAACAAGGTTTTTACACATATAAACAAAGTATCAACCCAATTCAACACAAAACATATAAGATAATCTAAATCTTATCTCTTGAAGCTTTAACTCTTTGAAATCCACTGAAATCACCGCCCTAGGGTTTTAGCTCTTATTGTTTTGCTCCTTGATGCTCGATCTTTCATTTTCTTTCTCTAAATCTTGATTTCTTTACTTATTTACCTCCAATTTAGCTTTAAAAGTTATCAATATTCCCAAAGGGAGGGTTAAGGTTTGAGGATCAAGAAGAATTCTCCCAAATGACCCAAGAAAAGAAGAAGAAGAAGAAGATAAGAGATGGGAGAGGAGGTGGAGATGTGAGTGGGGTGAGGGGGTGAGACCCCTTGCCCCTTTATCTTTCTCTCTCAATCTCTCCAACTCTCTAGAATGGTCCAAGGCCATGTTTGGCTTGCCTCTTATTATTTTTATTTTCTTCTTTCTACTTTTAGCTTTATTGACCCATTTTCTTCTCTAATTTAATTCCATTAACTTCATAATTTAATTTTACACTCACAACTTAATTTTAAACTCATATTCTTAGAATTTAAATTAATAAGATATACTTAACCACAAATTATTATCATTTAGCATCTTGTACCTCAATTACACTTTCACATGTCAGTAAGTTAACTTTTAATGAGAAAAATTTTACAACACCCATGTCTAAAATTAATTTCGTCTCCTCACTTAACCGAAAACATGTAAGCATAAATTAAACACGTACCGGGTCCTTACAAGTTTCCCCCCTTTTGGAAATTTCGTCCCTGAAATTTCGATCCTCCTTAAGACTTAAACTACTCGGGGTATTTAGACTGGATGTCTGACTCTCTCTCCTAGGTCGCTTCCTCCACACCGTGATGCCGCCATAACACCTTTACATAGGATAAGGTCTTTCCTCGTAAAATTTGTTGTCGTGTGTCTTAAATCTTTAATGGTGATTCGTTGTAAGAAACATCTTCTCTTAGCCTTTACTCTAACTAATCCAATACGTGCGAGGGATCGGGCTCATATTTTTGTAACATCGACATATGAAAAACATCGTGTATAGATGAAAGTCGCGGTGGTAAAGCCAAGCGATACGCTACTTTCCCAATCCGTTCAAGTATTTCAAAAGGTCCTATAAACCGTGGTGACAACTTCCCATCTTTACCAAATCTTGCCAGGCCTTTCTTTGGCGACACCTTTAGAAATACAAAATCTCCTATCTTCTCAGCATTTAAGAAGGTTGGAGACTTGCATTTGCTATTTCATTGCTCAAATCAATCTCAGAAATCATCAAGCTCACATTTATTGCTGCAACTCCTATTCTTGTTCCTCATTTCTCTTTACCCTTTCATTTATTGTAAATCAATTTTGTAAAGAGCGTGAATGTTCTTCATTTATTACACTTCATTTATTGTAGTCAAGGGTGAATCACCCTTTAGCCTTTGAGTGAGTGAGTGAAACTCATCAAAGAAGAGTTCAAGAGAGATTAGAAGAAAACATAGGCTTATTTTTATAGGATCTTCTTGAAGCTGTATAAGGCTTGTGAATGTTCCCGTAAAAATTCAGATAGCTCCAGTGAAGACTTGAAGCTTGTAAAGGCTTAGAATATGCCCGCGAAGTATTCTGAATAGTGAAAATACTCAAGAGAGATCTTTAGAAGTGGATGTAGGCTAGGATAAAGCCGAACCACTATAAATCCATGGTGTTTGGTTCTTTTTCTCTATCCCTCATCTTTTAATATTTGCATTGTTTATATATTTTTATATCTTGCATTATTGCAATATTAAAAGATTTCTGAAAAAAATTTTAAATTGCTATTTATTTTTTAAAGACTCAATTCAACCCCCCTCTTAGGTTGCCTAGATCTAACAATTGGTATAAGAGCTTGGGCTCTTGCTTTTGACTTAACAATCTAAGAGTTTTATATGGCAACTACTAGTATTGGACCTGTCCAATCTGAAGGTCAATCGACCAACAGACCCCATTTGTTCAATAGAATAAACTATAACTATTGAAAGGCCAGAATGAGAATTTACATTCAAACCGTAGACTATGACCTTTGGCAGGTTATCATAAATGGACTCAAAAAACCTACCAAAATCGTTGAAGGGGCTACTGTCCCTAAACCAGAGGCCGAATGGATTGAGACCGACATAAGAGAGATACAGAAAAATGCTAAAGCTATGAATCTCCTATATTGCTCACTTGACCCAAATGAAATCTCTTTGCAAGATTTACACTAATGTATAAATGGTTAGAAAAATTCTGAGGTGTATGTCAAAGAGTTGGGAAGCAAAGATCATGGCCATACAAGAAGCCAAAGACCTGAATAGACTCAGCCTAGAAGAACTTCTTGGTTCTTTCATGACCCATGAGATGAACATCAAAATGGATGATGAGGAAGACAATAAAAAGAAGAAATGTATTTTTCCTTCAAGTCCTCAGCTCCTAAAGAAGAATCTGAGGAAGACTCCTCATGTGATGAAAATGAAGACATGGCTTTCATCACAAGAAAATTCAAAATGTTTCTTCAAAATAAGAAACAATGAGGAATGAAGTTCTTCAAAAAGGAATGAAACCGAGGTGAGTCCACCAAGTTCAAAGGTGACTCCAGCAAATTCAAGAACGACTCCAAGAAAGAAGAAATCATTTGTTATGAATGCAAAAAGTCTGGACACATCAAATCTGAATGTTCTCAGCTCAAGAAGCAATTCAAAAAATGCTTCAAGAAAGTCATGATTGCAGCTTGGGGCGAAAGCAATGACAGCAGCTCTGAAGATGAAAAGGAAGAAAATAAAGTTGCCAATCTATGCCTTATGGCCAAAGAAGATGATGAGGTAACTCCTGATTCCTTTTCATTAGAAGAATTGCAGAATGCTTTTGAAGATTTGCATGATGAGTTGAGAAAATTAGGTGTAAAAAATTCTGTTTTGAAAAAGTTAATTCTTTCCTCCTCAACTGAAATTGAAACTTTGAAAAATGAAAAATCTGTCTTGCTAAGGCAAGTTTCTGCTCTAAAAGATGAAAATAGAGTTTTAAGTAAAAAAGTTGAGGATCCCACAAAAATCGTTTATAAGTTCACTCAAGGAAAGAAAAAATTGGATAAACTTCTTGGGATGCAAAAATGTGTTTTTGATAAAGCTGAAATTGGTTACAAACCCAAGAAGACACAAAAATTCTTGAGCAACATATTTGTCAAAGCATCATGAAATCATTCAAATGCAACTTGCTTTCACTGTTATGAGCATGGACGCATTGTCACCCACTGTCCACATAGAAAATTCTTAAATGTTTCTGTTAAGAAGGCCTGGGTTCCTAAAGGAACACACCCTCAAGAAACTAACATCAAAGGACCCAAGAAAATTTGGGTACCAAAAATCAAAATTTGATTCTCCTTGCAGGTGTG